>PVIR01019918.1:0-31319 GCA_004026965.1 Petromus typicus
ATGCTTTCCTCAAGTAAGACTTACCCAAAATATGAGACTGTACCGCGCCTCAGGTGCACGTGTCTGTACGTGTCTGCGTTTGGAAGTGCACTCCCCCCTCAGCGGTACTGGACAGGTTTCCTGGATCCGAGCAGTGTCCTACTCTCAGAATGTCTAGCACCTGCACAGACTATCAAGACTAAAGGCAATTAACACAAGCCAAGCATGGTGGTGCCTGCTTGTAATCCTGGCACTCAGGAGGCTGAGACAGTAAGAATGCTATGAGTTCACGGCCAACCTGGTGTACACAGGGAGTTCAAGGCCAGTCTGAACTACATAGCGAGATCTTGTCCCCCCAAAATGAAAGAAAACACAATTTACCCATCTGCTTTTACCTGGAGTGTCACCCAGTCCCAGAGGCTCCCACAGAGGGATCAGGCTGGTACCGCATGCCACACAGCCACAGAGCCCCCCTCTGCTGCCTGGACAGCGCTGCCTCGAGACTCAGAGCCTTCGCATCCACCCTCCAAAAGCCCAGCAGCAACTCCTCATCCTGTGCCCCTTACTGCCGTGCCACACACCCCCTGGGCCCCGTGTGAGGCGTCCAAAGTGGCCTTGTCTGCAGGAGACCCGACTCTCACTGCAGTGAGCTCTACACCTTGACCTCGTCTGAACGCCTTCCGGTCACCGCTACCAACCACCACGCTGTTTGCGATGAGGACGACTTCCCTTCGCCAGGGTATGACACGGGTCTTGCTCACTAAAAACCCCAGAATGCTACACCCTGGAGCGGCCGTCTGCCTCCCAAGATCTGGCCCTTACCCCACCAAGATGAGAGCCGCCCCGCAGGCCTGAGCACGGCTGCCCGTGCCCCTCCCACCGCGCCAGGCTTACCATCTGCTCTCCTCTCGGAATCTAGCAAAGGCTTCCTGCTCTACTCTCTTGGAGTGCTGCTCGGCAGTGCCACGCACCATACTGCCTCCTGCTTCTCGCACTCACGCACGATGGGATTCCTGAACAGGAAACCCACGCAGGCTCCTCCCTTTCCTCTCCGGGTATTCAGTCCCGGCAGATCTGACACAGCACCCGCCTGCCCACCTACACCTGGGCATGCGCACTCTGGACCCTTCGGCGTAGTCTTTCCTTCAGTCAAGCGGCTGCTCCAAGCCTGCTCCTACACCACCAGCACACCCACCCCGGCCCTAGATGACCTTTCTGCATCACCCCTGGATTCTCTCAAATGACGCTTCTTCACTGATCACAAGGAAGAGGCTGCATGTGGGGTTCGCTCTCATGGGCGTCCAGTCCTGGTGGTCTTCCTCTCACCTCAACCACAGCACCGACCAGCTGTGCTGTGGCTGACACAGCAGGCTAACTTCCATCACAGGCAGGGCCTTATCCACCTACTGGGCATTTAGCTGCTTCCAACATGTTCATACAGACCAGAAAAAAGTAGGATTTATTGTAACTTCGAAAGAAAACAAAAAAAGGAAGCCACCCTACAACCTCAGACTTCTGAGGAGTGTCTGAGGCTTCGGGGAGCCCCCCACAGGGCTCACGCTCAGGTGTGCACACAGCCTCATATGCTTGTTTTGTCCTATTTATCCTCTCTGAGATTCAGAGCAAGAGCACAAAAAATATTTGCTAAGTGAATAAACAAAATGCTGTGCGACTATTAATGTGAAGTAAAGTCAGTTACCCAGATTAAAAATATCCCACCCAATGCCAGCTGTCATCTGGCCAGAGCAACTTGAGAGAAATTTTCCTCCTCCTTCCAACAGCACATCTTGTCTCCAAGCACCCAGGAACAACGTGTGCCCGCTGCCAGCTGCAAAGGCTAACAGATCATAAACCTTGGACGTGAAGGTCTCAGGAAGTGAGCTCGATGTTTACAGCTGCTTAGGGCCTCCAGCCTGACACCAGCTCCGGGCGCTGCAGAGGAAGAGACGCAGAGGGGCTGGTTTCCTGCTGCGGGGTGGCCGCTCGACATGGCAGCTGTGTGAAACCTCACGACCAGAGAGTTCTATGACAGGAAGCAGGGCGTACACACCTCGCTGAGGAAAGGAGACAGCAAGGGGCTCAGAGGGAGCACGGAGGTGCTAAGAATCCGGCTGGCGATCTGCGTGAGGGGAGCAGAAACAATGAGGCCATCTCTCCAGCACAGCTCACCCCATAATGCAGCCCACCCCTGCACCAATCATTTCTCTTCAGAGACAAGGCCTCACTGTGTTGCCCAGGCTACCCATGGACTCCTGGGCTCCAGTGATCCTCCTGCCTCAGGCTTCCAAGTAGCTGTACACTGCCACACCCAGCCTACAATGTAACTGTTTAAAAAAAACAAAAAGAAAAAACAGCTCAGCTTGATTGTACAGGGCTGTAATGCCAGCTACTCAGGAGGCTGAGGCAAGAAAGATCACAAGTAAGCAAGATCCTGTCTAAAAATAAAAAATTTTAAAAAGGGTTGGAGATTTAGCTCAGTGCAGAACACTTGCCTAGTAAGTAAAAGACCCTGGGACTCATCCCCAATACTGCCAAAAAATATAAATAAAATGATCCGCCTTTTTAACCTTGCAACTACCAGCATACCTAGCAATCCATTTAGAAAAAAAAGTCTTCATCATAACTATAATTTGTGTAGAATTTCAGATTCCGTGCATTACTTCTGCATTATTTATCTGATCTACCCTGGCAATTTCTGTGAGATAACCACAGTGGATATTTTTATTTCTGCTTTACCGAGAAAAGGAAGAGCCAGAAGTGAAATGATTTGCCAGGACAGGAGCTCAGTCCTCCTTGTTTCTTGCCCAATATCCTAAAACAAGATTTCTCAACTCAGGCACCACTGCTGTCTTCGGCCAGATAATACTTCCCTGGGGTGGGGTCTTTGCATTATAGGATGTTAGTAGTGCCCCTGGCCTCTGCTCATGAATGTCAATAGTACCACCCCTTCCCTCAAGCTGCAGCTACCATAAGCCTCTCTGAAACCTGCCAACAGCAGCCTAAGTCACAGGGCTGTACCAACATGCAGACCACTTTGGCCACGAGAGACCACAAGGTCCCCTCCACATGCCCCTGACCCACCTTGCCAGAGCTGCTTGCCCACCAAGATTCAGCTCATCAACCAATTCCCATTCACTTGAAACAATACTTTTTAATGTGATAAAAAGGAACTTTTTTTGTACAAACAGGCACATATCAGACAAAGCTCTTAAGAACACACTATCATGCCCTGAGAACATAGCAAGCACACGCTGAATTAATTACACGGGTTTAGACAGCAAAGATACCAAAGGAACCTGAGCTGAAAAAACACAGATCCTGGACTCCGCAGCAGGTTTCACTACTGCAGCCATTTTTACTCTCTTCTCCCCACAGAAACAAGCATAGATCTGAGCATGTTCTCAAAGCTTCCTTCTCTTGGGTGAGCTTCCAATATCTGTGACTCCAAAGAAAAGGACGATCAATTCAGAACACCATTACTGTTTATAACTGGTAGTCCACTGCTGAA
Source organism: Petromus typicus (assembly GCA_004026965.1). NCBI lineage: Eukaryota > Metazoa > Chordata > Mammalia > Rodentia > Petromuridae > Petromus > Petromus typicus. Next base: position 3,488 of record PVIR01019918.1, read on the forward strand.
ACCACTAGTGTTTATAAACTTAGAATCTCAACTAACACATCTTGCAATGCAGATTATTTCCTCATGCAATTGAATCCATTTACTCCCGCAAAGCAACTCTACCCTCAAAATTCCTTATTTTCACCCAAGTGCTCAAACCTGAAAAGATTTTGCAGCCTAATCCCCTTAACACCTTAGATCGTAAAGGGTGACTATCACATGATCAGAAAGATGATTACAAGTACAGCCTCAGCCAAATTGATATTAAAACTCCCTAAATTAAAACAAAGTGAAATATAGTTATACTTTGGAAGTGTCTCAATTTTGTTAATGTCTAAATCACTATCATCATTTTCCAACGACAGTAAATAATTAGTACATTCTGAAATTAAAGAAACCATTTAAACTAGCTAAAGGGTTAACCTCAAAATCCCAGATATAAGAAAATACAGCTATATAGTTAAGTACAGAAAGTACAATGCAATGAAAATGCTTGTTGACATGATACACCGAATTAAGAAGATCTCGCTTATTTCATTCATAACGACATGATGTAGTTGAGTGGGTAAAGTACCCAGGAAAGAGAAAAAATGTGACGTTAACAAAGGAAACAAAGCATATGTATACAGGGGTGGGGGAGTTGTAGGGTAAGCAGGGGAATGGGGAAAAAAATGAGAGGTCATGTCATATACTGGTACAAATTCTCAATACTGAGTGTAATCATGATGTGTATATAAAATGTACCAATAAAAAATTAAATCAAAGAAAAGTGATTGAGACCTCAATGTGGAGACATTTTCTTCACATTACAGAGTATATTGTACCAGATGTGTCCGGGACCACAGTGGTCTCCATCGATCTTCACGGCAAAGTACAAAAGAATACACTGATCTCTCCCTGGCTTGGAATCTCACAGCACCACCAAAAGCAAAAGTGACAGACAACAAAACGACCGAAATCGGGTTTTGGAAAAGAAAGAACAAAAATGTAATCAATTCAAAATGTGCATCTCTTAGAAATCTTTCCACTGTGTGAGCCCACACATAACTCGATCCACAAGAAGCCCACGATCAAAGGCCCCACGATCGCTCCTAGCAGTCTGCATGACATTCATCATCTCACAGCCCCAGCTTAATGCCTTCCTCCCTGAAGGAAGTCAAAACAATTTTACGCCACTGAGAAAAACTCTAGGACTTGCCCGAGAGGCCGAAGGGACACATTAGCAGCTCGGAGAGCGGGGGACCAGCCAGGGCCGCGACAGCTCAGGTCTCGCCAGGAGTGCACGGAGGGGCTCCGCCGGGGGAACATACGGGTCGCTGCCCACCGACTGGTGCCCGACACTCGGCGGAGACGACAGGGCTCACAGCGCCGGCCCGCAGCGGTCCCTGGGGTCTGGGCACCGACCTAAGGGTGCTGTCGGGTCTGCCTGCCGTAATCGGGAGCCCGAGCCAGCCCAATTCGGGGTACCAGGTACCCACAGCGGTCGCGATTCCGGCGTCCTCTCGCGCCCCTTCCCCGCTCCTCGCGGCCCTCTGTCGCGCAGGAGCCAGCTGCCGGCCCGGGTCCCGACAGGTTGCGCAGGGCGGGGTGCGGCCCGCGTCCAGGGTCCGATCCGAACCCCGGCGCCCCGGCCTGGGCGCGCGCTCGCGGCCCGGCGTCGCCGCGGTAAACAGGATGTCGCGGCGCGCGCCTGGGCAGAACGGCGGTGAGGGGAGGGGGCGGCGGCCTCTGCGCCCCGCGCCCGCTGGAAACCCCCGCCGCCGCCGGGCCCACACTCACCACTTCCGCGTGCTCCGGGCGCTGCGCCGTCCGGGCCCTCACCCGCTCCGGCCGCTGGCACCGCCAGGGCCTGCGAGTGCGCCCGGGCTGAGGAGCGAGCGCCGCGAGGCAGCAGGCTGGGCAGGCCCGTTCCCCTCGGCGTCCGGTACACGGCGGCTGCCGCGGCCTGCACTCGCGTAGCTCCGGGGCCAGCCGCCGCCGTTCTCCCCGCCCCGCGGCAGGCCCCGCCCCCACTCGCACCGCCCCGTAGCAGGCCCCGCCTCCCTGGGGCGCCGAACCAGCCGCGTTGCCTTCCGCACTGGGAAGGCCACGCCCCTCCCTGACGGCCCCGCCTCCTACCCGGAGCAGTCCCGCCTCCTGCCCCCAGAGATCCCCGCCCCTCCCGGGGCCAACCTCCCGCGACGCCCCGGGCGCGGCCCCGAGGCGCGACCGCGGCCACTGCGACTCCCAGCGAGCGCCCCGGCCCGCAGCCCCGCCCCGCCGCGTGGACTCGGAGCGCAGACCGGGCGGGACGGCTAGCGCACGCACTGCCCGCCCCGCTGCGGCCCTGGGTAGCCTGGCAGGGGTCGCAGTGCGCAGCTCTGCCCGACGCCAGCGGCCGAAAAGCTTCCCCAGAGACCGGGCGTCCAGCCTAGACCTTCGGCGGGAGTCCCGCACGCCAGGGAGAGGTCTGTGCGAGGGGACCGAGTTGCTGAAGACAGTAGTCGGAGCCCGGCTTGTGCTCAGCGCTTCTCACCGTCTGCTGACCGTCAGCAGCCTGGGCACCGGCCTTGGGGCGCCCGGAAGACACGAGACTCACAGCGACCGGATCTGCACCCCGGCCGGCCGCTACGGGCACCCCCTCCCTGCTCCCCACGGGGAGGGAGCGGGCCGCCCCTCGGGGAACCGCAGACTCCTCCTACTGTGTCCTGCACTCCCCTCCCCTGCCCGACCCCCGCGGAGAGCCCCGAGAATCCGTCTGCCCCTCGCTCCTGCGCTTCCGCCCGCAGCCCCGTGCTTTCTCCTGGAAACCCCGGTGAAATCCCCCGGCCGTGGCCTCCGCTCTACCCTCCCGTCCGGACCCCACTGGCCGCTGGCCCACTGCCCTGCCGCGATCGTGAGACCTAGGCGGGCCTCCACCACCGACCGCCTTCTTTTCCCTAATCACTCTGCAGTTTACTCATAAAAGTTGAGTGGCAGCCGAAATGACTTCCTAAGTGCCTGCTGGGTGAGGCAGGAGACAAAGGGAGGGGCCAGGCAGACCTTGCTGTCCTGCCCTCTCCTGCCCTCCAGCCTCGCTGTGAAGCCCTGGCCTGCTGTCTTCACCTGTGAATGCAGGCTCCTCCCCTCTTTATTAGGGATATGGTGTGGGCCGAGTCGATGTTAGTGATTTAGACCTTAAATCGATCGTTAGAGGATGTGGGAGTGACATGAGTGTAGACAGAGATGTGAAAGAACCCTTCAAAGAAAGAAAGAGAAGCCTCATGTGACCGTGCGTTTGTAGTCCTGGAGTTCAGGAAGAGGAGGCACTTGGAATTTGAGGTCAGCCTGACTCCTAGTAAGACTCTGTCTCCAAAAAAAAGGAAAAATGGAAAGAAGCCAACAATAAACCCCATTGTACTCAAAAACACATCTGTCACTCACAAAGTGGGACAGACAGAAGGACTTACCTGCGGTTCTGAGCACCTCCTACCAGTCATTGCCTATCATTCCAGTTTAAAGACTTCTGATATCACAGGCTTACTGCAGTGGGATGTACAGACATGAGGCCCTGCTGTGACTGCACTCCACTAAAGGTGACACACGGGAAACACACACACACCCCACCCAGCCTGGAGTAGTCGGAGGTGACCATAAGAATCAGCCAAGTCCTGGGAGCTGGAGAGGACATCTGATCAGAAATGTCCCTGCTGTGTGGCCAGGAACTTCTACAAGAGGAGTCTCATGCAAACGCTTTACCACAAGAAGTAAGGTATTCTGGGTGGGGGATTTACCTCAGTGGTTCCAGCACCTGCATTGCAAACGAGAGGGCCAGGGTTCAGTCCCCCCAAAACCACATACAACAGTGCTGGGCGTGGTGACTCACGCCTGTAATCCCAGCACTCAGGAGGCGGAGGCAGGAGGATTGCTGAGCTTGAGGCTGAGTTCAGGACCAGCTTGAACTACAAAGCGAGACCTATCTCAAAAAACTGAAAAAAAGAAGTAGTGTGTTTTGCAGGTGCAAAAGCACGCGTTTTGGAAGGATCGCTCCAGGGCAGGATTTCTGAGCTTCAGCACTGTGAACAGTGCAGATCTGGAGAGGGTGCATATCAGCATCTAGAGCCTTTACCCACTGGGCACCAGCAGCAGACCCCTCACTCTCCTGGCTGCTGCTGTGACAGTCAAAATTCTGCAGATGTTGCCACGTGTTCCCTAGGGACCGCCCCACCCCCATTGAGAATCACTAATCTTGGATAGCGCAGCCCAGAGAGCAAGGAGGTGAATCACATAGCACTGTAGATGCCATGCCCGGAAGAAGGTTAAAAGCTTGAGGTCAGCAAAAGGAAAGGATCTCATGGCCTCTCCTGTTTTCTGAGTTGGCTGACAAGTTGGTCAACAATGCCACCAACTAAACTGGATAAGGAAGTCAGCATTATGTCTGAGAACAGAGGGACTTTTAAAGTCACCCTGTAGGCAGTGTCCGTGACACTAGAGAGAGGAGATGCTGAGAAGCAGAGGGTCCGACTATCCCCTTTTAACATGCAGTATGTCACAGGCACTAGACGAGCCAAGCCAAATGGATGCCGGGAAAGCTCTCAGCAGGAAATTGTCCAACAGTATAATAGTAACTGTCCAACCCAACGTAACATTATCGGACATGAGGCATCAAGAGCGTGTTCTTACCCGTCTGTCCTCTGCCGAGGCGACTGCCTGCTTAGCAGAAGAGCACAGTCAAACAGGGAGAGCTGCCTTTAAAATGTGTCAATGGACACATGCACCTGCCTTGCAAGGTCCTGAGTTCAATCCCCAGTATCACACACACACTCACACGAGTTGTATTGAAAGACATCAATTAAAATACTATTGTATAAATCACATTTAATTACAACAGGTCAGAAACTAGAGAGGTAAAACCAGTCAAAAGCTTCCAGCCCTAACAAACCTGGCCATAGTTTATTTTCTTCCAGTTATTTTTTCATTTACACAGTGTACCTATAATTTTACAAAGTTCCTTAAACTTATAAGCATACTTCTGTGTTTCCACGTGTCTTTATAACTAATACACTTCTTGGGGCACATAATTTTTGAATAGTAATTAAACATTACTTAATTTTTAATATTTAAATACTTTTGGAGAGATTCACAGCAAAGAGATTACTGATAGGTTGCATAATTCAGCACTCTGAATTCATAAATTCATACTAATAGGTTATGTACCGTGCAGTCTCTGTAAACTTACACTGCCCTGAAAAATGTACACACTTCCAGAGTCTATAACTGTTCACTTTATAATTTCTTAAATGGCTTATACCTTTAATGTTTTTTAAATGTGCCTTCTTTAATTTTTAATTTTCACAGCTATTAGGGACACCAGTGGTTTCCTACATGCTTTCTCACTGGTTGCTTTGTACCTTTCTCACTCCATTTATCAGAGTTCATGTGGAGGGACACCAGAAATGTGGCCGGGTTTTGTTCTCTGTCCTCTGTCTCCTGGGACCAGAGCATCTTCTGTTGATTTATAACAATGAGATCTTGAATAAAAACACAGTCTTTCTATGGGGCATTTTTAAACATATTCTTTACCCTAAAAACCTGTACTCCCAGAAGCTTTCTGTTTCCTCCTGTTGGGAGTTGAGTTGTGAGCTGCTGGGCTCTCCCTGTTCTCCTGCTTGCGTGGTGATCCTGCAGCCAGCCCCTCAGCTCAGGCCAGGCCGGCGGATCCGACCGGTACGTGTTGAGGACCAGCTGTGCCTGCGCACCGTGCGCTGCTATAAATACGAAAGTGGAATACAAGAACAGGGAGGAGGGTTGGAAACAAATAGGTGAATAAATGGAATAATGTCAGGGGGTGATGTGAAGAATAAGAAGGAGAAGGAGGACAAGACAAGGAGGAGGAAGAAGAAGAGCAAGAAGAAGAAGACGACGACGCGGTTTGCGGTGGTAAAGGGTGAGCAGCTTGGCAGGAGCATCCGTTCTCCATTACTCTGGGTTTCATGCAGCTCAGTGTTGTTAAGTGTTCTGAAATACCTAATTGGCTACTTTTTCACATCAGCATTGTCATTTATGCTGAAAATAGAATACTCAACAAATGTTTGCTCTTTAACAATATCTTTCTCCCTAGGAAAAAAGTAAAATCTAAGCTTGTCTTTGCTACAGGGTCACTAACCATTAGTCAGCTTCATCTGAGGAGAGGAAGTAACCAGATAACCAGGAAAGAGATCCTCTCTACTGCCCAGTACCCTGCGAGCAGTACCCTGCGAGCAGCAGGCCATCTAAAATACTCAGTTATTGTAACTGACTGAAAGTAAGTTATTGAATGTAATGGGGGAAAAGGAACCTATAAATTTTTCTCACCTTAAAGTTATGTATGACATATAATAAAAGTCTTCAGAGACCTTCTCAAGGTATAATTCAGCAGAGACCATGTACATGTGAGACTGGGGATGTTCACATTAAAAGTCTTTTATACTGAAGTGGCTGTGAGTGTATAGCCCCGAGTGCACCCCAGTAGCTCTACCATGAATTCGTTACATGGCTACGGCCTTCAGACTGTTACTTGAGAGAAGCCAGGGTCCACGGCTAGCCGCTGCACCTGCTGGTTAAGTGTCAACTCTGCCCTCCATCTCATGGTGCCATCGCTGTGCAGTTAGTGACCTAACGCAACCACTTACGTGCTGTGATTTTTTTTAAAAAAAAACAGACTCAGGGCCGGGGAGTTAGCTCAGTGGTTGCGGCGCCTGTCTTGCAAGCGCAAGGGCCCGGGTTCGATTCCCCGGAAACCACATAACAATACTGGGTGTGGAGACCCACACCCAGCAGCAGCCAGTACCACATACCACAGTGCCAGGCGTGGTGGCTCACACCTGTAATCCCAGCACTCGGGAGGCAGAGGCAGGAGGATTGGGATGTGAGTTTGAGGCTGAGCTCAGGGCCAGCCTGAACCACAAAAGCGAGACCCTGTCTCAAAAAAACCTAAAAAAAAAAAAAAAAAAAAAAACCAGACTCAAATGTAAAGACCCAGTTCAAAAATGAGCATCTGAAATGAACAGAATTTCTCAGATTAGAAAAGTAAAAATAGCAAAGAAACATGAAAAAAAATGTTCAACATCACTGGCCATTTGAAAGATGCAGATGGAAACATTTCACCCCACAAAGAATGGCTGCTAGTGTGAAATTCATCAGTAACACATGCTGATGAGGCTGTGGGGAGGAAGAAGCTCTTCTCCAGTGTGGGTGGGAACGCAAACTGGTGCAACCACTGTGGAGATCAGTGTGGAGATTCCGCAGAAAACTAGGATGAGAGGTCCCATTTGACCCCACTATTCCACTACTAGGTATATACATGAAAAAATTAAAAGCATCATATCACAGCAACATATGTGCATCCATGTTTATAACAGCTCAGTTTATGATAGCCAAATCTTGGAAACAGCTCACATTCGAATTAACAGGAGACTGGATAAAGAAGTTTGGGTTTTTTGGTTTTTTGGTTTTTTGTTGTTGTTATTTTTAATAAAATGGAGCATTACTTAGCCATAAAGAATGATAAATTAGAGAGATCTGTGGTTGTTTGAATTCTGAAGGAGCAGGTCTTGCAGCCGTGGGGGGCTGGCTGTTTCCCGTGGCTTGTGTTTGACTCATAATAGGTATTGAGAGTGCGCTATACATCAGGACTGTATTGGGTAAGCTTTTAAGATAAGGAAGGGAAAAAAGGGAATTTTAAGAACACTACAGTTCCAAAGCTAGCAGAGGCTGCTTCATCTGTCCAAGACCGGGATAACCCGGGGTCAAACCCCAAGCAAAAGCCTGGGCTCAGAAGCTGGAAGCCCTTCGGGGTGCTCAATCATGCCCAGGACATTCCCAGTCCTCCCTGATTTGCACAACGTGGAACCAGATTCTGAACTCCTGGTTTCCCACCAGAAGCACTCGGCAGGGCTCCCCAGAGGGCGGCATCACTGAGGCTGTCAGTGGGAAATTCCAGGGAGCAGTCATGCCTGGCTGCCTGCTTGCTTCCTCTTCCCTCGCTCGCCCCGGCTCTCTTCCTTCATCCCAAAGAGTTGGACATCTTCCTTCAGGGCACACGGCAAGTACCCTTTCTGTCGACCCTGTTCTCCATCTCAACTTTCCACCTTAAGTACTGTAGTTCAGGCTGGCCTCGAACTTGAGGTAATAATCCTCCTGCCTCAGCCTCCTGAGAGCGGGGATCACAGGCATGGACCACCACACCCAGCTGCCCAAGCACTTTCTAAGTTACTTGATTACACACAACTTCCCAACCACTTTCCCCACATCCAGCTGCTGCTTCCCTGCTGGTGTGGCAGGAAGTGGCCTTGTGTGGGTTCCTGCTTCCCACTTAGGTTGGAACCCTCCAGCATCTGCCCTTTCCTGCCGTCTGCTGGTTTCCCCACCCTCTGCTGGTGTGTCTCTTCCAGAGCAGCCTGGAGCTCCTGCCCAGAGGCTTTTCTCACTTCTTGGACTCTGCCTTGTGGTTAGCTGCAGGATTCGCCTCTTTCACAATACTTTCTCTTCATTTCCCTAAAATGTCACCTGGCTGAAGTTCATTCTAATTAAATTAAGTTGCTGTCAGCCTCCACTTGCCACCTGCTTTTATGATCAGGATGGAGATGACATTGGTGACCTGCCAAAGGTCATCCACTGTGGGAGTAGAGGTGGGGTTTGAACACAGGCAGCTCGGCCAGCCTCCAAGTGCTCTTCCTGTGGGGAAGAGCGTGGGGAGGCCGCTCGGAGACAGTCACATGCCCACTGGAAGCCGGAAAGGCTTGTTCGGTGGGCAGCAAACTAAAGGGGCCCCCGGAACCCTGCCCTGAGGTACCCGGAAGAAAACTGACCCTGTGGACTTGCACAAGGCCCTTGCCGTCAGGGCTTCGAGTCAGTCATTTGTACACACACAACCGCACAGAGTTCACTGAGACACTGAGGTAAATACCATGCATCTATACATAACACCCACCAAGTTGTCTTTCCTTTGGCTGAAAAACAAAGATGAGTCACACTCCGCGGAGGCCTGCAGGGTCAGGTGCAGGCCCTTCTTCTCAGGAGAGCAGTGGGACAGCTCGCACGCACAAGGCCCGCCTTTCGGGGCAGTGGGCTGGCGCTGCTGATCATGTAGCCAGCTGCCTTCCTGGGAGTGGCATTCACTGACTCCCGCGGGAGCAGATGAAGCATAATCCCGCATCTTCTGCAGCAGCCCCAGCCTCACGCCATCTCTGAAGCCATTTTCCACAGCAGCTACTGCCCTTAGCCCAGGAAGGAGCAAGAACCTTTCTGACATGAGCATTATAAAATGCGGGAGGTTCTGCGGTCGACATTTGGGGCTGAGGAGCCACTGCCCACCTCTCGATCACACACAGTGTCCTGGCTCAAGTTTCTAAGATGGCAGGTGTGGAAGAGAAACACAAGTGGGCTGCAGCTCGGCCTATTCCCATGTCACGTGACGTTAGCACGTTACTACATTAAAACCCCACTGTACTGTAAAACGAGGATGGAAAAAGTTTTGAGGTTGTTGTGAAGATTAAGCTCAATAAGGAGTAGAAATAATAGTATCTGTGACCCAGTATTTTGTTTTTAGCAACAAAGCAGGGCTTGAAGCTCTATGGGGAAGGGATAAAATGAATAAAATAAAAACTTCTGTCCTGAAGAGCTGGGCCAGGGCGGGACCCAGGCTCGTCTCACTCTCACCCAGGCCATTTGCCTCCCCCCCATGTGAGTGCCACAGACACCCCAAGAACCAGATTGGCAGAGTTCCTTAGGCCAGTCTCCCGGCGTGTCCCTCTGCACTTGGTGTTTTCCGTTATCACATTCAGTCTTTTTTATTTTTATTTTTGTACATACCTGCCTCGTCTCTACCCTACCCCATCACAGGCTGTGAATTTGTAGAGTGAGGGCCACCTTTATATTTGCAGTCCTTAACACTCTAGAAGTCTTGTATGGACGGATGGAAGGATGTGTGGGTGGATGGGCAGGTGCTGGGCGGATGGATGGATAGAGGAGGAACACGGAACAATGTATCAGCTTGGGAAGGTGCTCAGGCCTGGTTACCCGGATCCCTGGGCATGACGGTTTTTGCCTCTCAAAGTTGCCCAACCCTGGGTCTGAGCACAGGGAGCATGGAGAGGACAGGACATTCGCAGGCTTCCTTGCCTGGTAAAAGCTGTGAAGAAATCGATGTGTGTGGCGAGAGACAAGCACAGATGGCTGGTGGTGCTGGGGGGGCAGGAGCAGGGCAGCCGATGCCTCCTCTCTCTCTCTCTCACACACACGCACGCGCACGCGCACGCGCACGCGCACACAAGGTCTGTCAGCGCATCAGTGGAACCAGCCCTCCCAGGCGTGGTGAGTCGCTAGGAGGCAGAGACTGTGGGCAGCAACTCTGCGCCCTGAGACTGTTCTCGGTGAACAGTGGTACAAGACGGGGAGAGAATGGGAGAGGAAGTGTGATTCTCGTGGGGCAGAGCGCTGGGGACAGGCTTCAGGGCGCCTTGAATCACAAGTGCTGTAGGACACAGTGGAGGAGAGAGACTGCAAATCTTCACTCTGCAGGACCTGTCCTGTTTTCATTTCACGTGAGTCTTTTCATCAGGGAAATGGAGGGTGGTGAGAGTTTGGGCCCCACTGGCTCCCGAGCATCTGCAGGAGCCAGCCGTGAGACTCCCCTCAAGTGCACATCCGATTCTTCCACACCAGCACCCTAAGATCAGCGACATCGGACAATGTTCCCCTGGAAACCACAAACCCTAACCCTCGGGGCTCCCACACCCTCCCCGCGAGACCTAGCAGGGAGCACGCTGGTAGACGGTAACCTCACCGCAGAAGCCCAGCTCGCCTTCCCAGCACTGTATGCGGATGGGAAGCTGGCATTTAGAGGTCACACAACTTTCTCGAGCAAACCAGGACGCCCAGACCACGCCTCCAGGATTCACACACTTCGATCTCTGTGACTCTTTTTAGCTTTTAAAAAGTACACGTGAGGAAAGGGCGTCTGCCCTGTCCTAACTAAGCCTCTAAACTGGTCAGTAGACTGGCACCACAAGCAACGCAGAGCTTCTAACCCACATGGAAACGTCAACCACAATCAGGAGTCGTCGTAGTCAACCCTGTTCGATCTGAGGAAAAAAAAGGGGTTCACAACACCTAAATGAATGCTGAGCCAAGAAAAGTCAATGTGAAAGGGATAGAAAAGTTTTGTGACATTTTTCACAAATGACTCTATGCTTGGCAAGGATCTAGCACCCGGTCGCCAGTCTTGCTGAGCTGGGACCACTGTCCCTGGTTCTGCGTGGAAGCGACAAGCCTTGCAGCCAGCTGCAACACTCTAGGGGCACCTGTCCCGCACCCGTATCTCACTGCCCGACTCGGAGCTCCCTGAGAAAGCCACAGGTGTTGCCAGAGACAAGGACAAGGCCCAGGGGGAGAACGCAGCAGTCAGGCTGCAAGCCAAGCAAGACGGGCACCAGAGGAAGAGCCTCGAGGCTTCCTGGGGACCTGGCAGTCAGGGGCACCATGTGCGTGAGTACCTGGGGCGTTCACACATGCCCAGGGCAGAGCCAGCTGGGGCGGGGCTGGTGAGGAGGAGCGCAAGCTGCCATGCTGAGTGGCTCAGGTGCTGTGCCAGCTGGCCAGGCCCAGCCTGCAAAGACGAAGTGGGCTTCCTATTGGCCGAATCAGCGGCTCCGGACATTCGAACCCAGTTCAGTCAAAACACTCAGCGAGCACAAGCTGACGAACAGAAACATCAGAGACCACAGGGGACCAGGAGATTATTTTACTCCCTGTGAAGTAATCAGGGAGTGTCCCTAGAGAGGCCACGACAGACTTCAGCAGTTCACCCAGAGTGAGGCCTGTGGGCACCACTGGGCATCACCGGTGCACGGAGCAACCTGGGGGACTCGGCGGTGTTCGCAAACCACCTGTCCTGTAAGGTTTACTGCCCCGAGAGAAAGGAGCTGTTACAATTCAACAACAAAGCTCCATTTGAGAAAATGGAGTTGAGCATTTTTTCAAAGCAGATCTACAAATCCCAAAAAGCACATTTAAAAACTGCTGCCAAGCCAGGTGTGGTGGTGCACACCTGTATCATCCCAGTGCTCGGGGGGGTGAGCGAGGGGCACCTCGGCCGCAGCCTGGCAGCTTCGGGAGCCTGTGTCCACAGCAGCACTGCTCCTTCCCTTTCAGTTTCACTGCAGACTTTATTCCCCAAAGAGCACAAGAGGTGGTGTTCAGGGACCTGTGCACACTCGCTTTACAGTGGCACAACTCATACTAGCTACCTCTTGGAAGTGGCCTGCGTGTCCTCCGACGGATGGGGTGTGGTGTTCGCACACAGTGCAGTGCCGCTCTGCCTCCCACAACCCACACCTCTCCTCCACCCCAGCACGGCAGGATGTACGCCAGACCAGCGGCCTGCTCTCTGGGCTCTGAGCTCCAAAGCCAGGAGCTGAATAGAGCGCTTTCCTTTGTACAGCAGCCAGCCTCAGGCATCTCACTACAGTAACAGCAAGAGCTTAAAGCACCGCTCAGAAAAGTGTTCCATTCACAGCCTGGCCTGTGCACCATTGTCTCCCAGTTGAAAGCTATTTTTGTGGACCAGGACCTTTTTTTCTAAAGCAAATGGCTGAAACTTCAGAGCACCCCTCCTTCTGCGGGCCCACAGAACTGGCCCCACATGAAGGGGATAGGAATTCTGTTTGTTCTTTTGCTTTGGGGAACGGCATACATTTAAAAAATCAGATTTGATTTTATTTCATTATTTTGTTATTTTTTGAGACAAGGTCTCACAGTATAGTTGAGGCGGGTCCCAAACTCACTAAGTAGCTCAGGCCAACCTCAGACTCACAGCGATACTCCTGCCTCAGTTTCCCAAGTGTTAGGGTTATAGGCATCCGGACTATGCCCTGGTTTAGTAAGTCAGATTCTAAAATTTACTAATCCTGTAGTGGTAGTTGGGAGTTGGGACTTCAGTGTCCCGGGCTGGCTCAGCCTTAGCTCTTACCACACTCCCTCGGTGCCTTTGACAGTCTGAGCCCGGTTCTCCAATCCGCATATCAGAGGGCGGAACTCACTTTGGATAGTGACCACAAGCCTGTGCCAAAGAAGCGGACTGGAGGTGCAGCTCAGCGGTCCAGTCCACACTCCGCACTGAGGCCCTGGGTCTGATGCTCGGCGCTGCTAAATAAAGAAAGGGGGGAGTGGGGGACATGCTTATTATTCCAGTGCTCAGGAGGCCGAGGCAGGAAGATCACTGTGAGTCTGAGGCCAATCTGAGCTCTGTAATGAATTCAAGGACAGCCTGGACTACCCAAGGAGACCCTGTTCCAGTCAAGCTATCCATGTCCCCTCCAGTGCCCAGCATGGAGTCCTCCAGGCCTTCCGTGGAGGCAGTGCCTTTGTTTATTTTTCGTCGGACACCAATGGCGCCCACGGCCTCCTCCATAAAGTCTTCCCAGAGACACTTCATTGCTAATGTGTTTGCTGACAGCACAGCTCTTGCCGGAGTTGCCGTAAGCAGACTTTTATCAGGGCAGCTCGGGGCCCCTCCGAGGGTATCATGGGCCAGAAGACTCTTGAGAAGCCCAGTGGCTGCAAAGCATCGCCGCTCCGGCCCGGGTTCCCAGACACGCGAGCTTTGTGATTTTGGACAAGAAACTTGAGACACCAGGTCCTCTGCTCTCAGGGGAGTCAGAGCTCAGTTCAGAGGTGGCACTGTACGTGGAAACACCCTTGGTGACTCTTGCTCAGCTCCCAAACACAACCCTCCCAACAGCTGCTGCGGTCTCTGCCCTACACAGTGGCCAGGCACCTAGCAGCGTCTGCCTGCCAGGCTGTCCACGAGAGCCTCACCCTCTCGAGGGGAGAGGGAGCAGAAACCCACGGGCTGCTGACCACCGCTGCCCGGACCACCGTCAGAGCTCGGCGGCCGCCCATGCCGAGCCTGAGAGGACTCGTTTTCCTGTGGACACCAGGGAGGGCTCAGCTCCCTTAGCGCGGCAGCAGTTCTGTCTTTGGGGCCCACTGCGAGCGGGGAGCTGTCTTACCCAGTGTCAGCGCTTTCCGCACAGCTGCTTCAAGCCGCCAGGCGCCATCGAGACCCTGCCGGTGCAGCCCACGGAGCTGCCACGCCGTCGCCTTCCAGCCGAGAAGCCAGCGATGTTCTCCGCGCCGGGCCTGTGGGAGCCCTTTACTGAGAAGACAGCAGGACAGCGTACGTGAGCTATCAGCAGAGACGTTGATTTTGTTGAGACTGCTGTGACCTGAAATCTTTCCTGCTTCCCTCAGTTGAGAAGAAACCGCCGAACCACAGGAGGTACTTCCCTCCTTCGCTTCGAAACTCTCACTGGGATTCCCTCCAGACGGTCACGCAGCATGGCGCTGGGCTGGGCCTCACCCACTCACAGGTCCCCTGCCTTTTGGGTTTGTTTTTCTGAGACAGGGGCTCACTACGTAGTCCAGGCTGGCCTCGAATTCTCAGTGATCTTCCTGCGTCAGCCTCCTGAGTGCTGGCATGACAGGTGTGTGCCACCACATCCAGCTGGCATAATACGTCACTCCTTATTCTCACCCCTCCTTGGTTGTTACCCTTCCTGTCACATCATCTTTAAGCATGTGGCGGCTGCCGCTGCCCCCCTCGTGTCCCTGTGGGCTCCCGCCCAGCCCTGCTCCTCCCTCACCACCGCCGCAGTGACTGTACTTCCTGAGTCAGAAGGTAGACACATGGCCTGGCAATTACGTTTATGGGGAAAACGAAGAGGAAACCTAAGGCTGGACTTCCCCGCCGTCTCGTGGTCGTGGTATCTAGCAGCGCACATCACGTACAGTCTGAGAGCGGCGGCGGCGGCGGCTCGGCTTACTTGGAACACAGCGGGAACACGAGACCGAAGATGAGATGAGGCCGGTGGTGACGTTTTCCCCAGCACTTAGAAACAACTTTGAATTGCTTGCCAGTATTTTAAAATTGCTGATTTCGGTTAAAATTGAGTTACTTTTGACAAGTCTGAAGACTTAAAAACATTGGATTTTCAGAAGCCAGCACAAGCACCGGGGACGCAGCCTGTGCAAGCGCGCTTGCCTGTGGCGCACACAGCCCTGGTTCAGCCCCCAGCACCGCAGGAGGGAAAGGGTAAGCGGAAGCCCACGCCTGGCACAGAAGCTGTTAAAGCGGGGAACCGAATGACGAGAGGACAGGAAAAAACTTGCCACGCAGAAACAGCCAAGGACACTTGCCCATGTGTACCTTGGCACTTGGTAGAAAAAATACACGTATTTCCTGTTCGGGTAATTTGAATCCAAAATTGATAGCTCCACACGTATAAGTTTATAGGTCAACTCACCCTACTTATGTAGTTAGGAAATTAGATATATCACTTGGTCCCAGACAAGCAGTAAAAGTAAATATAAGCTGCATGTGGTGGAGCGCAGCTGTCATCCCAGAACTCAGAAGGCTGAGGCAGGAGGATCCTCGTGAGTTTAGGCCAGCCTGGGCTACATAGTGAGTTCCAGGCCAGCCTGTCTTAAAAAGAACATTTAATATTAACTCATTGCACAAATATGTGGATACCTTCTATCTCCCAGGTCCTCTTGTAAGCAAGCTCTGAAAATAAAGGACCTGACAAAGCAAAGATCCTGACTCTCTACTTGGTCACATTTTAAGAGGAAGAGAAAAATAAATTAATACAATATGCAGTATTGCTACTGCAGTGGTCCCCCTAAAGAGATGAGGACACTCATCACAGAGAGTATTTCTGGGCGCATGGAGGAGGGCTGGCAGGCTTAGAAACTGAGGAAATCGGGGGTCTGGACATGCCAGGCTGACGAGAGGAGGGTGAGGAAGGGCGTATCAGGGGCCAGTCTGAGTGATGGGTGTCGAGGTTCTGGAGAGAGACCCCTGCTTGCAAGCATCCGCCCTCCCTGCTAGGCCTGCTCCCTTCTGCTCGTCAGCCTGGGATTTGCTGAGGTTCTGCACAACTGGAGACTTCCCCCAGTGGCTGAGGACCCCGTTCCTCTCCTACGCTGACACGCCCTTTTCCGGGGGGAGGGGTGAGATGGGGGGATGGCGGCGTAGACCAGAGAGCCGACAGTGCTCACTCTTAGCAGACAGTTGTGAGTGGTGAACTTGCCATCTGCAGCCCTGAGCAGGGCCAACTTGAAGCTCCGAGGTAGCAAAGGGGAGTGTGTACACGAGCTATCAGCAGAGACGATGATTTTGTTGAGGTTGCTGTGATCTGAAATCTTTCCTGCTTCCCTCAGAAGCAAAACAAAGGTCGGGTTTATTCTGCTTTCAGTCACTGCCGTGCACCGCGTGCCAGGGCGAGAGCCACTGGCTTTTAAACCTCTGCCTCGGAAGAAAACAATCATGCTTTAAATGGGCAGCAGGTGCGGCCCAGGAGCGGCCCCTCTGGGGGTCCACGGTGGTGTCGTTCTCGTTCTTGGTGGGGGAGGGGACACACTGGCCTGGTTTGGGTCCAGAGTTCCCCGAGCCTTGAGCCTCGGCACTCAGAGGTGGGGCCCTGGGAGGCACTGGACTATGGGACCAGCGGCCACGGTGAGGAGGTGCGGCCTGGGTGGTGGGGTACATCCGGAGGCTCATCTCCCTCCCGTTTCTCCCTTGACTCTCTGCCTGGTGGTCATGCTGTCCTCTGCCAGGCAACAGAGCGCGGAGCATCTATCGAGGGATCTCTACTGACTGAACCAAAAGACCGCACCTTTACGCTGTGGGTGTCGTGCTGAGCCTGGGTGGCAAGGAAAGTGACCGAGACAGACAGACAGACACACACACGGCACGGCCTGTCTCCCTTTCTTCTGGCCCCACAGGACTCACCTGGGTGGAGATGGTGGAAGGACCCTGTGTCTGTGGGCAGGGACAATGGGGAGGGGATTCTGATGGCCTGGGTCAGGCCAGGTGGGCCTCCAGCAGGGCCCCACAGGTAAGGCTGGGGCAGCGAATGCAGAGCCCCGAGGCCTGGGGAGAGATCATCTTAGCTAAAACATTTGTTGGAAGAATTGAAGGCCTGTGATTATGAGTGAGAAATCAAGTTTATTCTGCTTTTAGTCACTGGCTGTGCATCTGCGCAGCAGAATGGCACAGAGGCAGCACAAAACCGTCAGAGAGAACTGCAATAGAACTTCTAGAAATGCCATCTAAAAGACATAAATTAAACTCAGAAAATTAAAAGGAGATTGGACACGCTGAAGAAAGAACTTAGAAGGCAGAGCCTAAAATCCATCCTGAGTGCAATGTCAGGATTGTGAAGACACTCGGACTACAAAAGGCAGGTGATGAGACCTAGTCTAACACCCACACAGTCGTAACTACTCAGGGAGAAAGAGACCTGCACGGAGAAGAGATAAGAGCAAGGATTTTCCAGAACTGCTGAAAGTCATGAAGTGCACCGTGGGCATTTGAGGTTTTGGGTCTTTGTTCACAAGTACAAGTTTTATCTTAAACCACCATGCTGAAATAAATCTTTCACTGACTACTACCTTATTCTTCATTTTGCTTTGCCTTGCTTTTCAGTATCGCAGATTGAGTCCAGGGCCTTCTGCACTGAGCTACATCCCAGCAATTTTTGTTCTTATTTTTGAGACAGATTCTTCCAAGTTCATCACTAAGTTGCTTGCGCTGGCCTCAAACTTACAGTGATCTTCCTGCCTCAGCCTCCCAAGTCATGGGATTTAAGTCACTCTTTTTAAAGTGGAACACGAGTATCACATTGTTTCTCTTGTGTGAGAAGTTGAAAACATAAATAAGCACCCAGATGGATGACAGACACTGGGAAGCAGGAAGAAAATGTGCAAATGGGAAGGGCAACAAGACAGGGGACCGGGAAAGAAAGGGAGAAAACAGGAACAGAGGGCAGAAAGGGAAGCACAACTTCTGCAATTAAGGAGAGAAGAGGGCTGGGGGTGGGGATGGGAAACAAGAAGAATCAGGGTACATCATTGTAGGTACAAACGCCGGCCATGAATGTGGTTTTGCACCCGGGAGTGGTTTGCGGTCGAGTATGAGCCTTCCCTGCAGTGAGTGTGGGGTCCGGCGTCATCTTGAGGCCAGAGGCTCTGGAAGTTCTCCATCTGCTAACTGAAGGAAGTCTGCTCTTTCTCCTTTGCATCGTCCCTCCCGTTGCGCCCTCTCTTTCCTTTCCTTCCAGCTCCCCACTGTTCCTGCTGTCTTCCCCTCCCCTCCGTGGTCCTTCTCTGCCCCTACTTTCTACCCAAGCCACACAGCCGGCGCCAGGGGAGACGCCTGTTTCTCTAACACATGAACTCACATCAGCCTCGAAGGTTCTGCGGTTTGGAGCAGGGCAACCCTGCCCCACGGCGGACGCCCTGACCTTCAGGATGCTCCGCACACCCAGCACCTAGCCCTCTGGGACAGCCACAGGACCCCATACACCCGGTGCCTGGCTTCTGGGTGCCTGCCCGGCCCAAACCGGGCATGTGACGAGGCACTGGGGGGAAAATGAGACAGAAGCCAGAGCAAATCACTCAGCTTTCCCAGTCCCGTGGCGCTGGTCCCTGGGCCCAGCAAGAACACTCCAATTTGAGAATCTGCCCAAACACTTCACCACAACGCTGCCCAGCCGACCTACGGAAATAAGCAAAACTCGGGACATAATTTTAAGTTCTTCTGTGAGCCTTAAGTTACAAGGACATATTCAGTGATGTGTCAGGCTCTTTAGAACCAGAAGAGGCCACAAAGCCGATGTCCAGAGTGAGCACATGTGACAGGGCACACCAAATGGTGCCCAGGGGCACTCCGGGTGGTGGGATTTCAACTCTTCCTTCCCAATTTTGGAAGATCTCTGGCTTTAAATAGTGATAGTTTGAGGATTTTGTCTTACTGGTACTTGCTTATTTTCCATGCTGGAGACCAAATCCAGAATCTCACACATGCTAGGCAAGTCCTAGCACTGAGTACATCCCTGACCCTTATTTTGTGATTATTTTAAGAAGAGGTTTCTACACCAGACTGGTGGTTCCCCACGCTGGGGTTTTAGGATCAGCCTTTAAAGGGAGACCCTGTATCAAAAAGAAAGGTTTCTACTTCAAAGGAGAGCGCTCCTCCATATTCCTGTTTCCCTGTGGGGCTCCAGCCCTGGAGAGGCGCTCCAGTGAGCCCCAGGGCCCCAGGGTGCTGAGGGAAAGGCCAGGGTAGCCCTCTCGGCCTCAGCACGAGACCTGCAGCTCCCTCGTGACGCGGCAGCTGCTCTGAGGAGCGCGATTACGGGTGAACTCTTTCCAAGGCTTCGAGAAGGTGACAGACTTCCACCAGCCCCTGTCACTTTCAGATAACTTGCTCCAGATTCGGCTCCAAGCCCGCCTGCTGGCCGGGGCCGCGGTCACACGGAGGCGGGACGCCAGGGCCGGGCTTTCCCCGCGGGGTGCAGGGTTCCCGGAGCCCCCGCAGCCCCTGGCCTGGCCTCACGCCCGACCTGGTGACTCGACTTCCTGCGCTGGCTTCTCTGCGGTCGGTCCATCCCCGCCCGCCCGGGCTCTCTGTCGCGCTTGGGGAGGGAGCGGAGCGGCTGGCCGGAGCCGCGCGTGGGCGCAGGGCAGGCCTCGTGACGCGGCGCTGGGGCGAGCGGTTTCCTGATCGCAGACAGCGGTGACTCGGGCGGTGACGCGGACCTTCGCCCGGCGCCGCGAGCGCGCCCGGGGGAGGTGTCCACGCGAGCGCCCCATAGGGCGACGAGCCCGCCGGGAGACGGCGCAGGCGCGCGGCCGGCGGTGCACACGGCCCGCTCACCCGGGCCGCCTCGTCGGCGTCGGCGGCGCGAGCTGTGGGGGGGCGGCGCGGGCGTCACGTGTCTGTTGTCACGTGTGTCCTTGTGTACTTCGTGCGCAGTAACCACCCCCACACGTGCAGCTCTCGCGTGGGGCAGGAGTCACCGACTGCCGCGTACGTGGACCCTGCCATCCCACGAAGGTCGCGGTGTATCCCGTCCGCGTCCCGCAACCCATGCCCACGGAAACCCATGCCCACGGAAACCCATGCCCACGGAAACCCATGCCCACGGCCACTTCTGGCAGCGCACCCCACCCCCGCGCGTCGGGGCCAGTCCGCGTCTCCAGAGCGGCGGCACCAGCGGGAGCACGGGCGGGGCTGGGGCGGGGCCCAGACGCTCCTCTCGGGTGCGCGCCGCGCTCGTGGCCGCGAGGTCGGGAGCGCGCGCCGTGGGGAGGGTCGGCCAGAAGGCGCGGCCCGCCCCGCCCCGCCCCGCCCCCGGCCCGGCGCGCAGCTCCTGCCTGGTGACCGCCACGCAGCCCCTTTCCTGGGGTGCAGGCCAACGGCACTCACTCCAGGAGGGTAGAAAATGAACCTCCTGTGGAATTCTGCGAAAACGACTCCGTGCCACCCTGCTCACCCCAAACAGATTTGCAGAACATGAGAAAAAATAACCCAGCCAAATCAGGCTAAAATGGGCAATGCGAAACAGGATAATTGGCAAGGCATTTTACTTACGACCATTAATTTACAGCTTTTTTTTTTTTTTTTGTACCGGGTACACACTCAGGACCTTGACCTTTTGTGGCAGGCACTTTTTGTCAACTGAAAGATTATTGAGAATGCTCTTATTTTAATACCACATTATCATTTTATTGTAAAAGTAAGTTTCTTTTACATTAAGTATAGACAATTTAAGAAACCTTGATTTTCATTATTAAGAAATTTGCATTTGATTCATGTTAAAATGGAACAATTATGTTAAAATATCTAATATTTTAATGTTTTTTCAGATGATTATTTTAAGAAATTTTATAGGTAAGTAATGGGGTTTTTTTTAATTCAAGAAGTATTTATTGAGTGTCTGTTATGTGCTAGGTATCGTTCCACGTGTCGGGACATAAAGAATAAAACAGCCTTGACCCTGTGGCGCTCACAGGCTGCCAGTGACCTGCCCTTGACACAGGGGTTCTGCCCATGACCTGCGGCCAGTCTCTGCACCACTGCGTCTGTCACCAGCTACCCCTCAGGGAATAAGCAGGCTGGGCTCGGACATGCATACCGTGGAGGACAGCAGATCCTGACGGGATGTCTGCCCAGCCCGCCGCCCCGACAGCACAGAGGGCTCTGGACTATTAATAATAAAGAATAATGGGAAGAGGGTGGGAGGAGCAGCACCAGGCTGGCCCTGGTGTCCTGTGGCGGTGCTGGTGGTACGGCCCACACCAGCTACACATGAACTGCTGGTGCTGCTGCCGCTGCCAGGAAACAGCCTTGTTGGCGAGCTCGTTGGCCTTCTCTGTAGCTGCCAGTGCTGTCTCCTGTGCTTTCTCCCTGGCTTCCTTGGCTGTCTCAATGGGTGTTTTAGAAGGGGCCTCACCGTGCCAAGATGTACTCAAAGCCCTTCATGCTCTTGGTCATATTACGCTTGACCCAGGCAAGCCCAAATCCTGGACAGCTCTGCAGATGCCAAATAAGCTAGAGGAGACCCAGGCTTCCCAGAGGATTTCGGTCCAGCCACTGTTGTCAAGGTCACACAGTAAACACATCGTCCTCCAACCCCAGCAGGGCACGGCTGATGTTCCAGGTGAAAGTGGTCATGGTGTGATTCTGTGGGTCCACCATGGAGTCCTCCAGGATGTACAACAAGTGAGCAGCATGGACAGGACACAGTTGCTCTGCCCAGAGGAGCATCCTGTCAGTCTTGGTCAGGAGTCTCCGGACAGGAGGTTCTGGTCAGGGTCACTTCTCGGTGTACTGTTTTCAGTCCAGACATGTTTGCTATAGGGATTTGGGTACTGCTGCCTAAAGGCAGCAAACACTTGATCCCCAGAACTTCAGCGCACGCTCTGGTCCAGGAAATACCTCACCTTTGTCCTGGCTTGAGTGAGCTCAGTGTCAGGGCAGCACTGGGGGTTTGGGGCACATGGAGACAGCCGGGCTTGGAGCAGCGTTCGAGGCCCACAACTTGACCACCTACTTGCTGCAGACGCCATGAGGGGACAGTATGACCATGCACCTATATAAGCTTTGTTTAGTGGGCGTTTTGTCTGTTTGAAATAAGGTCTTGCTTTGTAGCCCAGGCTGGCCTTGGGTTCTCCCTGATCTGCCTCATTTATTAACCAGAAAACAGTTTTTTAAAAAGGGGACAGGGTACAAAACTGAACAGGGCTGCTCTCTGTAGGGAAGGATCCCGTTTCCTCTGGGGGTTCCGCCTACGTCCTGTAGGGCTCAAGAACAAGAACTTCATTCTGGTTTGGGGTAGATCTGGGTACATTCAGAATAGATGTGCTGCAGTTGGCCAACCCTCGGATCCTTGTGACAGAGAGCTGCCATCTTGGACGCCATAAGGCTGACCAGCTCTACCAAAGTTTTATTTTAAAGACCAGAATTGTCAAACATGTTGTGGGGTCCCCTGAGGCTAAACAACGCGGACTCCATAAAGGAAGTGCAAGGCAGCACTGTAAACAGTGGGCCCCTCCCGGCCACAGTGATTAAAGGAAAACAAATAGACAAAGATTACCCCCTATGGGGCTGGTTTGGGGCGGTTGAAAACAAGGAAGTGGGGCTGTATATAAGGGCTGAGAGCGCTGGCAATAAAGGTTTCTCCACCATTTCATCTCCTCGTGATGACCCCCGCCCGTGGTGCGATGTGGTGCGTTGCCAGATGAGTAGCCCTCGGGAACAGGACCCGACGCAAGTGGAGGTGAAGATAAAAGGACTAAAAACTGTAAAGTGTAACCATACGTACAACCTGGCTCTTTCCTGGGTTGCCAATAATGGTTTCCATGACGATGAAGTTGAAAATACAATCCATGTCCAAACTCTTAGCCAGGAAGGGCTGGGGCTCCCAGCGACAGGCAGACCAAATTCTGAAAGGGTCTCGTTTTTTAGATCAACCAATTAGCTTTGAATGAGGAGGCTTTCTAACTGTTGTTTTCTCGACCACTGATATTTTGGGAGAGGAGCTAAATATTAATTTCTAGAAAACGTCGAAATTCTAGGTACAAGATAGATTATGTTGATGCTGGTTTGACAATCCTACACCATGCTCTTGACATCAAAACATTTCCTAACCAGGCAAAGTGGCACCCACCTGTCATCCCAGCACCCAGGAGGATGAGGCAGGAGAATCTGGAACTCGAGGCCAGCCTGGGCTACTCTGTGGGCTCAAAGCAAACCAGAACTACATAGCAAGAGCAAAATAAAACACAGACACAACCAAACAAAATAGTACCTCCTGGTATGTTCCCATACCACGGTTTCTGCAGGATGTCAGTGTGGAGTGAAGAAACTAAATCAACAATTCTGCTCCTAGGTGGACACTGGGACTTCTGCTCTAAGAAGCAAGAGCAAGTACACAATATGGCTGAGGGCCTGGGTTCAGCCCCGGCACCATCTAAAGAGAGAAGCCAGGGATTTAGCCTATGGTTCTGCTGCTTGCCTTGTAAGCGCAAGGTCTCGAGTTTGATCCCTGGAACAAAAAACAAAAATAATGAAGAAAGAAAAACCAAGAAACATCCATACGCATATATACGTGAATTGCCAGGGCAGCACCCTTCATACTAGAAAATCACCTAAACTAGAATATACAATTCATGTCATATATAGTAACAGAGAATGTTCTAAAGTTGTCTTAACACAGAGAGATCTGTTATTAACAGTGAAAAAAGCATGTAAAGCACTAGAAATGACATGGGTAACAGGATTCCATTTATGTCAGTATACATGACGTACATTTCAAATACACAGTGTTGGGATCAGGAGTGTGACTCAGTGGTACAGCACTTTCCTAGCATGTGAGAGGGGTTAGATCCCCAGCCCTGTAAAGAAAAAGGCTTAAAATCCATAGCTTTTAAATAGGCAAACAAGGCAGGACATGGAAGCTCATGCCTGTAAGTCATCCTTCCACTGGAGAGGCTGAGGCAGGAGGATCTGGGCTCCATAGTGAGCTCAAGGCTATCCTGAGCTACCTAGCAATACCTTCTCTCAAAAATTTAAAATAATAAGCAAATAGGCAGCCATTTCCGGAAGAACCATCGTCAAACTGCTCGAGTGGTTTCCCCCGAGGAAGGAAGTGGACAGATGATGGTGGGGGCAGCCAGCGACACTCACATTTCACAGCAGGTTCTACACTAACGAAGAACAAGATGGAAACGCATCATTAGGAACCGATTTAGAAAGAAAGCTGACTCTCATTAGCAAGATGAGAGAAGCCTCACATTGTGGCTCTGACCAGAGTAATGGCTGCAGCCTTTTGGGGCAGGGGTGGGTGTTGACAGTCTGCTCTGCGCCTCTGCCTGCCTAAGGGGCAGCTACTGCGTCCTTCCAGCGTCCTGCTCAGGAAACCGAGGCACAGAGAAGTTGTGCCCCTGGGCCACAGTCACGCTGCCAAGAGCCGGCGGGATTGGGACCCGGGTTCTAGAGCCTCAGTTCTACTTTACTAGACTCTGCTCCTAACAAAGCCCGCCATGTGCGCCCCGCACACCTGCTCCCCACGTTACAGGAAGGAAAATCGCCCTTGGAAGAGCCTGTGTTTACCTCAGGTTCCCCTGGCTCTGAGTTCCACGGGCAAGGAATTTCGCACGTTGGCAAACAGGAAGTGGGCAGTTCTGACCCTGTGGTGGTTTAAATGTCCGAGAATTGTACGACACTCCCTTCACAAGGCAAAGCCCGGTTGCCTCCTTGGAGAATGGGTAGGATTTAGCGACACATCCCTAAGGCTCTTGATGAAATAAAGGTGCAGCACGTGAGGTGCATACATGCCCCTACTCAGGCAGTCTGTCTGTCTCCAGTTGCTACAGAAGGGCAGTCCCATCTTTAGGAGAGTTCAGCCTGAGGCCTGCAGCCTCACTACTGGGGAGCTAGGAGTTTGTTCCTCTAGTTTTGTGGCAAATCAGAATACTCGTCGATACAGCCAAATATTACAGGTCAGCGTCATAGCTCTGCGTTCCAGCAAGCATCCAAAGGTCACTTGAAGGGGCGAAGAGAAGCCTTTCATTATGTTTACGAGCTCGAGGGCGCTCATACTCCAAAGTCTAAGCGCCTGAGGACAGACTGGAGCCTCCTTATATAGGATCTAGGGATAAGTGCGCATGTGCACTGAAGTAGGGGGTGGAGTCACAGAGCATTCCTGTAGGGGCGGAGCTAACAACGTTCCTGAAAGGGGTGGAGCTAACAGCACTTTTGAAAGGTCACCCAGTTCAGTGACAGAACATTCTGATAAGCTGGGCAGGAGCTGCAGCACATTTCTGGAACATTTTGTGGGAAAGAAAATCCTCCCGGCCGGGCAAGGGCAAGGCAAGGGCCCATCTTACTGTGTCTTACTGCTCTGTCACTAGCTGTGCCACGCTCTGGACGGCACCACCCAGACCCTAAGCCCCTTCCAAATTCATGACTCATTGACGGTGACCTAATATGTGTCCCTGTTTTTGTTTGTTTGTTCTGCAGTGCCAGGCATCGAACTTGGGCCCTTGTGCTTCCAAGGTAGGCGCAGTACCACTTGAGCTACATCCTGAGCACTGTGTCCACTGTTTTGAGCCACTAAATACTGGGTAATTTGTTACACAGGAATAGGTAATGAATAGTAATACAATTTTTTTTTTTAAAGACAGGGTCTTGCTTTGTAGTTCAGGCGGGTCCTAAACTCAGCTTCGAACTCAGCAATCCTCCTGCCTCCACCTCCCGTGCACTGGGATCACAGGCGTGAGCCACCACACCCGGCATTGTTGTATGTGGTTGCTGGGGATCGAATGAGGGCCCTTGCACTTGCAAGAGAGGTGCCAGAAACACTGAGCTAAATCCTCAGCCCAAATATGAGTATTTTTATCAAAATGATATGAACATATATTAATACATGTTCTCATTGTTAATATTTATAAATATTTTGTTTCTGGTACCGAGGGTCAACTGAGGACCTTGCACTTATGAGACAAGTGTGACACCATTGGCTAAATCCTGGCCCTTATCAATATGTTTTATCTTGCATTTTCATGCACCTGGTAATTTCTTCAGGTGGCCTAAAGCATTCCACTAGCTGGAGGGTGGTGTGTGGAAGGTATTGAAAATAGGGTGTGAGTAGAGATCATCGTCAAAGGAGTTTGTTCATCATTTCTTGTTTCGTTGAGATACGGTCTTGGTCGGTACCCTGCGCTGGCCATGAACTTCCAGCGATCCTTCTGCCTCAGCCTCCTGAGTGCTGGGACCACAGCAGTGTACCTCAGGCCTGGCAGGCAGCAGCGGGGAGCGGTGGGGTGAGGCCTAGTGGTGGAGCCTGTGCCAGCCTGAGTCTGTTCTTGTATCAGTAGATAATGGAGGCTGAGCGACTGCGTGGTGACCCCTCCACGGGTGACAAGGGTGATCATTAACTCACCTACTCTCCTCCTCACAGAGGTTCCTTCACGAATGAGGGTGCAACTTCGACACACGTACAAGAAAAACAACCTAGACAGAGATGTCATCCCCTAAACCCTTGTAAGGGCGTTCAGGAAGTTATTCTGCAAAGGGAAGGGCACCGGGGGCGCAAATGGATAAGTGTGGAGGGCCGTGGTCAGAATGTGTGGCACGCCTTCAGAAATGCCACAGCAGAGGCCAGACGTGTTGGCACAAGCCTGCAATCCCAGCACTCGGGGCTGAGGCAGGCGGGTTGAGAGACTGACCCCAGCCTGAGTAATGTAGTGACTTAGTGAGCTCCTTCCAAATCAAAAACTAAGACATGAGGGTCCTCTGGGGGCCAAAGACGCCAGGTTTAATCCCAGAACTAAACAAAAAAGGAGTGTTCCTACGCCCACATCGGGTGCGTGTTCGCTTTCTTCAGGCACAGTGTGGCTTTTAATGAATTTCTCTTTTTCAAAAAGGAAAAAGATACCACCATGGAAGAAGAACATGACCCAGACAAGGTCTGGGTGTCAGAGAATGAAAGGTGAGGAGTCGCCAGCATGTGGCTGAGGTGAAGCAGCACACTGCACATTTATAACCAATTTCAGCACTCTGGAGGCTGAGGCAGGAGGGTTGCTACAAATGCAAGGCCAACCTAGACTACAAACAGACAAGAAAAAGATTTTGTGATTGGCTAAAAAAAAACCTATGGAAATATTTAGACAAGCTGAAACTTGAAAGTAGAAATAGACATTGTAGACATGACAGAAAACAGCAGGCATTCTTACACTAATAAAACACAGTTGAGTTTAGCACAAAAAGGTGCTATTGGCAGCAGGCTGGGAGCTCCTCAGAAGGCTCAGCACAGCACTGCCAGGTGCCCAGGACCCAGAGGCCAGCAGGAATGGGTCACCTCACCCAAAGCCTGTGTGACCCCTGCGCCTTACTGTCCCCAGAGCCAAGGCCAAGCGAGCCCGGCTCGAGTGAGCATGTGGAGCATGGTGCGGACGTGCAAGGCAGGGCCTCTCCCGACGCTCCTGAGAGCAGCCTAAGCGTCTCTAGTGAACATAACAACCTGGGCATCGGAACAGGGTGCTGAGTCCTTCATGCCACTCCAGCAATCTCCCCCCAGCAACTCCTGTGGCTTTAACTTTGATGGCAGAAGCATGGCCCGGCCAGGCAGTGGGGACACCTTGCAGGGGCACTGCATAGCTGTGGGACACCGTCTGGGATTAACCCACTGGGGAGGAGCCAGGCGCAGGGCATCAGCCCCAGCGCCACTCCCAGGGTGACACTCCCAGGGTGACACGAGGATGAAAGACAGAAGCCGTCACTGCACCGCTGCAGCGTCCCTTTTGTTTCTGGACTTTGAGACAAGTTCAGGTTGAAGAATTTGTCACAAAAGTTAATGAAGAGGACAGGAAGTGGAAGTGTGGATTATGACGAGCTTCATTAAGCCCTCGAGGTGCGGGTCACCTCCGACATCGCATCAGAGGAGAGTCGCCCCTGCTAGTGCTGAGTAAAAGCACAGCCCCTTGCTCGGGGCCTTCGATACTGTAC
>PVIR01019919.1:0-31132 GCA_004026965.1 Petromus typicus
TGCTTTCAGAACCTAAATCAGAGGTTATAATGAATCTTAAGCAAAATACCAACACATAATTCAGAAATGGGAAGAAAAACAAAGAAAAGGCTTCTAGTAAACAAAACTCAACAATACAAGCAGGAGCCAAAGTAAAACATCCTTTTCATTTTAACTCTACTGGGAAAAAAGTATTTTTTAACAAGGTAAAACAGGGCTAGGGATTTAACTTAGTGATTCCAGCATCCGCCTGGCAAAAGCAAGGTCCAGAGTTCAATCCTTGGTAACCACACACCACAATGCTGGGCAAGGTGGCTCACCCTTGTAATCCCACCACTTGGGAGGCAGAGGCAGGGAGACTACTGTGAGTTTGAGGCTAGCCTGAGCTACATAAGGAGTTCAGGGCCAACCTGAAATACAAAGCAAGACCCCACCTCAAAAGACAGATAGATGATAGACATATAGATGATAAAAAGGAAAACAGAAAAAAAGGAAACATTAATCCCACAAACTTGAAAAATCTCCCAAATTTCAGTGACGACATCTTAAAGAGATGCTATTTATATATTTCTTTCTCAGAGAATTTAAAAGATGCTTTACTTATGTATTAAAATTTCTTTGAGAAGTCATTGGGTTGGGTTATTTAAGCACACAACATATAAAGGAGGTAGAGAGGTTTAATAGCTTGAATAATACATGAAATATAATAGGATGAAAAAAATTCATTAACTGAAAAATAAAAGATTTTTCAAGTAGGTAAGTGAAGAGTACTGGTAAACAACATTATCAAATTCACAGACAAAAATCTGGATGGGTGATTTTTAGAAGTACATCTTAATAAAATTGTTTCAAAAATTAAAGGAATTGGGGTCGGGGATTTAGCTCAGTGGTCCCGGTGCCTGTCTTGCAAGCGCAAGGACCAGGGTTCGATCCCCCGGTCAACACATACGATACTGGGCGTGGAGACTCATGCCCAGCAGCAACCAGTACCACATACCACAGTGCCAGGCGTGGTGGCTCACACCTATAATCCCAGCACTTGAGGGGCAGAGGCAGGAGGATTGCTGTGATGAGGCTGAGCTCAGGGCCAGCCTGAACTACAAAGTGAGAACCCATCTCAAAAAAAAAAGGAATTTACTCTATTTTCCCCCCATTAGAAAGAGAAGGGAGGGAGAGAAAGAACAAGGGAAAGGAGGGGGGAAAAAACACGCTATCAAAAGTAAAGTTTAGGGCCGGGGAGTTAGCTCAGTGGTTCCGGCGCCTGTCTTGCAAGTGCAAGGGCCTGGGTTCGATTCCCCGGTAACCACATACCACACTGGGTGTGGAGACCCACACCCAGCAGCAACCAGTACCACATACCACAGTGCCAGGCATGGTGGCTCACGCCTGTAATTCCAGCACTCGAGAGGCAGAGGCAGGAGGATTGTGATGTGAGTCTGAGGCTGAGCTCAGGGCCAGCCTGAACCACAAAGCGAGACCCTGTCTCAAAAAACCTAAAAAAAAAAGTAAAGTTTAAAACTCTGACAAGGCCAGGCATGGTGGTGCACATGTTTAATCCCAGCATATGGGAGGCTGAAGCAGGATCACTGTGAGTTCAAAACCAGCATAGGCCACAATAGTGTGTTCAAAACCAGAATGAACTATATAATGAAACCTTATGTGAAAAAAAAAAAAACAAAACAAAGAGCCAGGGATTTAGCTCAGTGCCATCATACCTGCCTGGCAAGCACAAGGTCCTGATTTTGATTTCTGGTATCAGGAAAAAAAAAAAGAAGATGAGAAGGAAATACATCATAGGATACTGCATACTGCAGAATACAATGGCTATTTTAATGTCCAATCTGAAATATTCACCATTTACTAAAATCATTCTACTGTTCACTCCTTGTCATCATCCTCCTCTCATCTACCTCTCAAACTCCAATTCTCTGGATTCTCTACAACTTAGTTCCTCTTTTTCACCTATGAATGTACAATGTTTAATAGAACTAGTCTGCAATCTCAGAAATCACCAGTAAGTGTCACTGGACAGTCACATGACATATTTCTTTCTTTTCTTTTCTTTCTTTTTCTTTTTTTGCAGTACTAGGGATTGAACTCACCTTGCACTTGCAAGGCAGGGGCAGTACCCCTGAGCTAAATCCCCAGCCCCATACATTATATATTTTGAACTGAACAAAAAGTCATCCTTCAGGTTATAAAATAAATTAATGAAGGCAGATAAAACTTTTGCGGATCACAGTATATGGAGAAGGTCTAGGAAAAAGAACTAATAAAGTACCCCAAAAGGCAATTTTAACAAAATTATTGAGAGAGCATAAAATAAAAAAGTCTGACATATATACATATATGCATATGATTACATGGCAGTTAACACAGAGAACAGTGCACTTCATAGCATCAGACAGGGTTTATGTAGTGGTACTATGAGATCTCAAGTTCTATGTTGGATTTACAAATACCTGCTTTGGCTTTTAACAATGAGTCTCTGAACCAACAGTCAAAAGAAACATTTTATTTTAATTTTAAAAATCCAAGTAGACTATAAAGCTGGAGTCCACAATGAACGGGTCATTATCAGCTGCCTCTCCAAATATGTTAAGCAGACCTTTATATCCATGAAGGTTGAAAAGAAAATATTTCTAAACTTGCTTTGTATTTAGACAGATAGCTTCACAAAGAGGAGAAAGCAACATGTATTCTTCAACACTGTGCTAGAAAACAAACACCAGTAGAATAACAACATGGAAGAGAGCACGGCAGATTTCATTATGGTAGAGTGCCTACACTTTCTCATAACTTGGATTTACACACTGCAAATCCTCTGATCTGATTACCTCCAGTGATCACGTAAAATACCAGCTTTAAACTCTTTGCCTTAGTGATAAAACAGCCACTTTGATTCACAACGAGACATTCACAATAAAGTATATTGTAAACGTACCTGTCCACAGCCTGGGGCATTGCACACAAACGGTCTGTCGTCTCCCATATTTCATATAGCAGAGCGGAGCTGAGGAGGGGGAGGTAAGGGAAAAGTTATGTTAAATACGCTGGAGCAAAAAAAAATGTGCTTCAAAAATATCAAGCTTAGAAACAGGTGTTCCAAGAATGCCATCTATCAAAGCTATAAACACAGGCTACTTTGGGGAGACTCATTAGACAGGTGGCATATGACCTACTATTCCTCAACTGAAACTTTTAATTAGAAAAAAATTAGACTTAAATAGTCAAGGAATTTCAAATCTTTGCTAGATTTTTCTTCTTTCTGTTACAGCATATAACACACTTCTCTAGTCTGCTGAATTACAACCAGTACAGTTTCCTATGTCAATAAATTCACTGAACGCTCGATGTGGAAGCCATATTTCTGAACTAGAGAAGACCAAAATTTGTCATTTAATTAATTAAGGGATTATAGGAGGGGTGCTCCATTTTACAGGGCCATAATCTGGCTCCCTAGTGTATAAACTACTAGACTGTTGGCAAGGGTCGTTTATCCCAGATTATTGCCAAAGAAAACAAAGCACCCATCCTATTGGGCTACATGGGAAATGATTTTCATTAATAAAAAAATAAAAATAAAAACCTTCTCTCCCCAGTGGGAGCCTTCTCCTCCCCCCACCAATCGTCTCTGTGGCAAATGGAGAAATATCGGTGCCCTCCCCCCCCATTCTATTTATGGCTAGGTTTTTAAAAGGAGCAATAAAACAAATGTCGACTCTTTGGGGGTTTACTGGGTGAATATGTTCCGGCTGTTTGTGCTGCTCTCGGCCAGAGTTCTTGGGCTGCTCTGTTGCAGCCAACAGATGTGTGCTGCTGCAGGGGATAAAAGAAATGGCACTAAAAGGCATCACCATCCATCCCTTCTATTTCTCTAAAGAATATAACAGAATTTATACTTTTTTCTTTTTAAATTACTGAAACTAAACTCTGGAAACGCTGATAGAAATTGTCAAAGAACACTAACTCTAATTTGAATGTATTGGGAAAATTTCTCATTTTCCAATTAGAAATAAAATAGAATGGAGAGGAATAACAATTAGAAATGCAGATCACAGTAAAAATATCCCTAAAAGATCAACAGTATTTTAGAAAGGTGGAAAAGAAAAGTAGGTGGAGGAATAAAAACAATCTTTAATAAAATGAACTCCTAGAAATATTTTCAAACATTCATCCATTGGAGAAAGATATACAAAAAAATATGAACAAGAGAAGATAAGGAACAGTTTTATTCAAAACTAACAAAATTTCAGATTCATGCAAAAGATAAACCAAAATATCTGGTCAATGGCAGGCCTACATTAAAATAAAATGTTAATATTCTACAATGAATCTAGTAATCCGAAAATCATATTTAAAATGAAGAAGGTAGCTAACATCTCTCCTACTCTCTCATGAGTTACTCCAGGGTTAGAAACCACTATTTCTGGTTATCTACTCAGTAATTCCGTAAGTAATAGGTATTTAAAATTGTGGGGTGTCTCATAAAATAGAAGGAACTTTTTGGTCATCTTGTAGTGTGATGGGAACATGGTCTCACTATGAAGGAAACTGATGCTGCGGCACTGCTGTAATGGAAGAGAGCCTGTATGTATATACGTGTACACAGATTTATATCACATTTAGCCAGGATAAATTGCTTCAATAAATTCTGTTCCTAGGAGAGGCCAGCTCAAGCTGATGATTGGGTACTGGGAGATGAGAGCTTCATTTTTCTTCACATAGCCCTAGGGCAAGGGGCCTTTCTGGTTTGTTTATTTGTTTTAAATACATGATTTTAGCTCTGTCTAGAACCACAGCATAGTACAAAAAATACAAATAAATAAAGGCAAATAAAAATGAAGATCAAGGCCATTATGCTGAAAACTCAGATCATTTTTGGAAAGCAATTCTTCTCTGGAACAATTCCTAACTGTTGTGCTAGACATAATTTTGATTCTTAGTGCCAGAATTTGTTTTCCTAATAAAATCACAAAAAAATTATTTCAAAAAGGTCCTCTAACATATTTTCAATCAGGAAGTAAGCAACAGGGCTAGCTACGGTAGTATATACAATATGAGCATCAGACAGAATTTATTTTTTAAATCTAGGTTTTATTATTTGGAGTTATTTTCATTTTTCTTCTTATTTAGGGAAAAGAAAAGGTCTTGGCTGAGAAGGACAATAGTTGCACTGGAAATGGTTAAATTTAGAATGGTATCTCTCAAATCACAAAATTCAAACCTTAACTTGGCTTTGCACAACCACATGATAATATATGGCTTCCAAATTGTATTTAATAGGATATTTGCTAGTATTTAGGGAAGAAAAATCTGTTTTCATGAGGAAAAAATAAAGAAAAGAAAAGAAACACTTTCAGAGAAAAAGCATTAAAATCTAAAACCAGTAAGCATTTTCATTTCTCTTAAATTTTCAACTGACAGTCACTAACTAGGATTTCCTGCTTCCTTCCCAATTTGCTAGCTTTTGTTTTACCATTTTCACCAAAGGGAGGCCACAATGGGAGGAAGAAAGCTTTCTTTCCTAAACACCCACAGCTATTCTTAAATCATTTTCTCAATCTACTGCCCTTTTATTTCCATCATTCTTGCTTTAAAGAAAATTTAAATATGTAACATTTATAAGAATGATCTATCTCCCTATTTTAAAATATCTAGGTAATATCTTTTTTTTTTGAGACAGCGTCTCCCTTTTTGTAGTGCAGGCTGGCCCTGATCTCACTCTGTAGCCCAAGCAAGTCAAGAACTCATAGCAATCCTCCTGCCTCTGCCTCCAGAGTGCTGGGATTACAGACATGACTCACCACGTCCAGCATTGCGGTATGTGATTACTGGGATTCAACTCCAGACCTTTCACTTGCAAGGCAGATGCCAGAACCACTGAGCTAAATCTCTGGCTCAATAATATCTTAAAAAAAAAAAAAAAAATCCTTCATTCAGTATGCTACAGCAAATGCTACATACAGAGAATATCAGTTATGTCTACTGACACTCAAATTGTTAATTATTGGAGAGGTCAAACTGATATACTCTCAAAAGGAAAAAGCAACACATTTCTGCGGGGCGTGGTGGCTCACACCTGTAATCCCAGCACTCAGGAAGCAGAAGCAGGAGGATTACTATGAGTTTGAGACTGGCCTAGGCTACACAGTGAGTTCAGGGTCAGCCTGAACTACAAAGCAAGACCTTGTCTCAAAAAACAAAGGAAAGAAACAAACAACACAAAACTACACAATTCTGTTGTATAAACTCAATCGACAAGAAGTTAAATCCTGAATAATGATAGCACCCTCACAGATAATCTGTAACTCTACTGCTTGATAAGTAAATCATGTGTCTGGGCTCCGCAGTGTGTCATCTCTTTGACCTATTTTTCAGGATGAAACACAAGTATTTTATAAAACTCAACAATAAGTAAGGTCTAGGGATTTAGCTCAGTGGAGCCACAGGAGCAAGGTCCTGAGTTCAATTCCCAGTGCCAAGAGAAAAAAAAAAAAAAAAAGGAAAAAAAAAAAAAAAAAAACCACCCAATAAATGATAGAAAAGGGATACACACATTAAGAGGCACTGCCAGGCTAAGTAAGGATCATACAACAGGAAAACAAAGGTACATTAAAAGGCTCTGACCTAGAATCAGGGCAGAAAAGGTTCATGCAACAAAAGGAACTAGAATTGCATACATGATAAAATTAGAATTTATGCAAAAGAGAATGTTATGTGCATGCTGGGAGAGAAGTTAAGAAAAAGCAAGATTTAGTGAATGATTCTCAATAATTAAGGTAATTTCAAAAAATCTGTGTTAAATACTTGTGTCAGAGCCAGAAGTAGATCCTAAAATGGTCAATGTGCACAGAACATTAGCCCCTATATACAGAGATTTTTCTTTTTAGTAAGATAAAGACAAGAGTCTGTCACTGAAGGTTACAGAATCAATTCTCTGAACCTGATTATGACGTGATCATTTCTCCAATAAGCTACTGATGTTACTAAGATGGCCCAAACCTAAGCAAGGAATTGGAGGAGACTGGGCATGTTTAGGGTGGTACAGCTGTAGACTCAACTCTAAGTAAGGAATTAAAGTCCTGTACAACACCATGAGGACCCTGTGTTAGGTTCTCAATGACAAAAAGTAAATGTTGCTACAAACAAAAAATGAGAAAGGCATATCCATCATAAATATCAAATATTCATTGAAATCTAAAATGGAATTAAACTTCCTATCATTCATTCATTCACTCATTCAAAAGACATTACTAAAGAACTATTGTCAGATAAAGTGGGAATAAAAATAAGACAACAGATCATAACCACAATAACCCAAAATATATTTTACTCAATTGATATACCCTCATAGAGCTTCCTTTTGTTCTAAAGAGAAGAAAAAAAGCAAATAAACAGAACAATTTTAGGGTAATAGCAGAAAATTGCAATTAAAGAAATGGTAGTATGTTAGTTACTAGGAGAGAGCTACTTTTGTTTCACGACTAAAAAATAAATGACTATGTTATCTGTGATCAAAAGGAGAATGGAATAAAATATATAGAGATCTGGGTAAAAACTCTAGTAATTCTTTCCTTTTATAATAAAGCAGATGTTTAGTAAATATTTAAAGTTAATATTCAAGTTTGCGGGCCGGGGAGTTAGCTCAGTGGTTCCGGCGCCTGTCTCGCAAGCGCAAGGGCCCGGGTTCGATTCCCCGGTAACCACATAACAATACTGGGCGTGGAGGCTCACACCCAGCAGCAACCAGTACCACATACCACAGTGCCGGGCGTGGTGGCTCACGCCTGTAATCCCAGCACTCGGGAGGCAGAGGCAGGAGGATTGTGATGTGAGTTTGAGGCTGAGCTCAGGGCCAGCCTGAACCACAAAGCGAGACCCTGTCTCCAAAAAACCTAAAAAAAAAAAAAAAAATTCAAGTTTGCATTTAAAGTATTTGCAGAAAACTGCTAGGTCCACAAATAACTGTATGCAAGTATTTATGCATTTAGGCTACATATATTTAAGACATATTTTAAATATATATTTGACTACTTTGCTCCAACCAATATAGGTGTATGATTACACCCAATCAACCCTATGCTGTCCCAAATAGCATAAAGGAAGCTATACAGTTTTGTTTAGAGAGCTATGAATAAGGAAAAGGGAAATAGCTGTCCAAGTTAAACCTTAAATATACCTTTAACGAAACTTTGGCCAGCACTGGTAAAATATATATTCCAGTACAACTGAATGCCAATCAAATATGCAGCATCTTTCTACAGTACTCTAAGGAGTGCATTTTTGGACAATCCTCCTGGACAGCAATACGCCAATATTTACATTAAATGTCTTAAAATGTTGTATACCCTCTGAATAAATTGTTCTTTTAGGACTGCATACCAAGGATAGACCCCAAAATACAAATGTTTTACATATTAAAATGTTTATCACAGTCATATGGATGATCAAATAAACAGGAATTAAATTATGTAAGAAGAATGGATAAGTATAAATTAAGGTATTACCTTACAAACAACTATATTTAAGATATTAAGAATAATATTTTGAAAGCTATTTAATTTTTTAAAAATGATGATGGGAAGGCTTTCTAAAATTAAAAACTGGAGGCTGGGGATTTAGCTCAGTGGCTCTGGTGCCTGCCTTGCAAGCACAAGGGCCCAGGTTCGATCCCCGGTAACCATATACCATAGTGGGTGTGGAGACTCATGCCCAGCAGCAATCAGTACCACATACCACAGTGCCAGGCATGGTGGCTCAGGCCTGTAATCCTACCACTCAGGAGGCAGAGGCAAGAGGATTGCTATGAGTTTGAGACAGAGATCAGGGCCAGCCTGAACTACAAAGTGAGACCCTGTCTCAGAAAAGAAAGAAAGAACCAAAGAAAGACAGAACCAAAGAAATAAAGAAAGAAAGGGTTCAGTATATATCCCAGTGTGAAAGTGGTTCATTTCGCAGGACCATTAAAAAAAAAATTCTCTCCTTTATTACCTTTGAGAACCCATTTTCAAAATGCCATAAATGCTCCCTGACCTGTGCTACTCATAGTAACAGTAAACAGTAATAATAATAAACAGAAGTTGTCTCAACCATTTGTCATAAAAGGTATAAAAGCCCTGAGTTTGATCCCCTGTACTGCAAAAATAAAATAAAATATTTATTAATTTTCTAAAAGGAATAAAAAGAAAGGAAACTAAGCTTAACAAGTACTAAATGCCATTTAGCTCAGCTGTACACAAGCTGAAAAATTTAGGCAGGTATCCAAAAGAGCTCTTGAGTTCCATTCCTTTATGATAGTGAAAAGAAATAAATTACGTGCCAACAATTCTCTCTCAAAACATAAAGCAGGCCAGGTATGGTTGCTGCACACCTGTAATCCTAGCATTTGGGAGGATGAGGCAGGACTGCTATGAGTTTGAGGTTAGCTGGGCTACATAGTGAGCTTGAGGCCAGCCTAAACTACATAGCGAGACTGTCTCAAACAACAAATATAATTTATTTTAGAATACCACATTTCAGATTATAATTTAGCTGCTGCTAAGCAAAGAGGACAAACACTGAAGCTCTTCACTACAGCAGTCTTAGCACTTTATTCTCCACGGAGAATAAAGAGTTGCTCAGAATTGCTGTGATCTTAGGCATTACTAAAATTGCCTTAACCAATGAAGAGATCCCAGTAAACATATGAACTGTAAGACTATACTGCTGTTATATGACCCCTAGAAAACAAAGAAGATTCAAGTTTTACTAGGCAACAGATTATTTAGGAACTGAATTTTTTTGTTTGTAAATTCTGGATTAATTTTCTATTGTATTATTCAACATCACAATAGTTTAGCATACATGATCTCAGTAAATCAATTTATATCTTTTTATATAACTCTTGTAAAGTTGTATGACAGCTTACATATTGTGTAACCACGTGTGACTGAATCATGTATTTCCAACAATTTGGCACACAAAAGTGTTTCTTATATGCTTATTACAAAAATGAATGTCCAGGGCTAGGATTTAGCTCAAGTGTTCCAATACCTGCCTTATAAGTTTGAGGTCCCAGTCCGATCTCCTGGTAACCACACACAATAATACTGGCCTTGGTGACTCACGCCCACTGGCAATTAATACCACATACCACAATGCTAGGTGTGGTGGCTCATGCCAGTAATCCCAGCACTCGGGAGGCAGAAGCAGGAGGATTGCTGAGTTCAGAACCAACCTGAAATACAAAGCAAGACCTGGTCTCAAAAAGCTATGAAAAAAATAAAAGAATGTCCAGAAATAGCAGTTTGAGATAGTACTACTATTCTAGGCAGCCTGGGAGTATCACCTTTTTTTTTTTTTTTTTTTTTTTTTTGAGACAAGGGTCTCACTTTGTAGTTCAGGAGTTCTCTGAAGCCCAGGCCAGTCTCAAATTCACAGCAATCCTTCTACCTCCACCTCTCAAGTGCTAAAATTAGAGGTATGAGCCACCACACCCCACATTGTGGTATGTGGTTATGGGGGGGAAGGATCAAACTCAGAACCTTGCTTGCCAAGCAGACCCCAGAACCACTGATCTAAATCTCTACCCTGGGAGTACCACTTTTTTTTTCTAGCTATTTTAGTTTTTTAAACAGGGTCTTGCTTTGTAGTTCAAGGCTGGTCCTGAACTCAGCCTTGAACTCAGCAATCCTTCTGTCTCTGCCTCCCAAGTGCTGGGATTTCAGGCATGAGCCACCATGCCCGGCACTGTGGGATGGGGTACTAATTGTAGACAGGTGTGAGTCACCAAGGCTGGCATTGTTGTATGTGGTTACCGGGGATCAAAGTAGGGACCTGGTGCTTGCCAGGCAGGTGTGGGAACCACTGAGCTAAATCCCTGGCCCAGAGAGTATCATTTTTGTTTAGGAAAATTTAATAGTTTCCCAGGGCTTATGTCCCAAGGCCTGCAGTACATACCTAAAGCCACAGATACCATTGAACTCTCTATTTTCCCCATATTTTCTCGGCAGCATTGCCATGAAATACTAGAGTTAATCTGTTCTTCCACGTTGTATGCCCTAGTGTGTATCCTTCTGCATTGACTCTTATACTTGGGGGCTAAGTTAAACAAGTGCTACTTGAACACAAGCACTGTGGTTAGTGACAGTTAATCTGATAATCAAGAAGGCTACTGAGTGACTCACAGCCAATATATTGAATGGATTCATGGATTGGTTAGACAAAGGGATGATTTAGTCCCAGAGTTCTGGGAGGGATGTAATGGGACAACACCAGACTTCACCGTGCTATTCAAAACAATACACAACATAAAACTTATGAATTGTTTATTTCTGAAATTTTTCATTTAATACAGTATTTTTTGGGATACAGCTGACAAAGGTTAACTAAAACTCCAAAAAGACAAAACCAAGGGTAAAGGGGAATGCTGTAATGTTCATAGTTTTCTTTTCTTTTTCTTTCTTTTTTGAGACAGGGTCTTGCTTTATAGTTCAGGCTGGCCCTGATCTCTGCCTCAAACTCACAGCAATCCTCCTGCCTCTGCCTCCCTAATGTGGGATGGGGTACTGATTGTCAACAGGTGTGAGTCACCATGTCCAGCATTGTGGTATGTGGTACTGATTACTGGTGGGCGTGAGTCTCCACACCCAGCATTATTTTATGTGATTACTGGGATCAAACCCGGGCCCTTGCGCTAGCAAGGCAGGTGCTAGAATCACTGAGCTAAATTCCCAGCCCTTTAATGTTCATAGTTTTAACATTAAGCATATTTTATAATTACTTTTAAATTCTAGTTATCTATCCTTGGTTGGTAATCTTCAGTTCACAGGTGAAATCCAGTCTGAGACCTAATTTATGTGGTCTATCCTACTAAATTGATTGATTAAACCCAAGGCCTCACATAAACTAGGCAAGTGCTCTAGCACGGATTTAGATTTAAATCATAGTTTGGGAGCTATCTCCCAAACTTAGTTTATTTTCCTGAGACAGGGTCTCACTAAATTGACCAGGCTGGTCTTATCTAGAATATTCTCTTCTCAGCCTCCTGAGCAGCCAGGATTACAGACACATGCCACCACACTTAGCATTTCTAACTTTTATTTTTGTGGTACCAGGGATCAAACTCAGGACCTTGTGCATACCAAGTAGGCACAGCATCACTGAGCTACATCCCCAGCCCAAAAACAAGCTGCATTTTTTTCCTTTCCCTTGATTTTGTTTTGTTCAGAACCTTCTGGCACTTATATCCATTCTCATATTTTTGGGGGAAGGGGTACTGTGGATTGAACTTAGGATCTTTTGCTTGCCAGTGTAACAGTCTTTTTGTTAACATTTATTTTTTTGGTTTTTTGTTTTAGTTTTTGAGACAAGGTCTCACTTTGTAGTTCAGACTGGCTCTGAACTCTCTATGTAGCCCAGGTTAGTCTTAAACTCTCGGCAATCCTCCTGCCTTTGCCTCCAGAACGCTGGGATTACAGGTGTGAGCCACCATGCCTAGCACTGTGGTATGTGGTACCGGTATCGGGTATCAAACCCAGGACATTGTGCTTGCCAAGCAGACGACAGAACCACTGAACTAAATCACAGGCCCAGTATTTACTATTTTTTGTGACAGTGCCTCACTATGCAGTTCAGGCTGACCTTGAACACACTTATGGCCTAGCTGGGCCTCAAATTCATAGTGACCCTCCTGCCTCAGCCTCCCAAGTGCTGGGATTACAAGCATATGTAACTTTAGCGGTACCAGGGACCAAACTCAGGACCTTGTGATTATGAGGTACACATGGTGCCATGAGCTAAATCCCCAGCCCAAAGGCTTACTTTTTAAATTTATTTTAAAATTTATTATTTATTTTGGTACAAGGGATTGAACTCAGGATCTTGCACTTGTGAGGCAGACACTGGAACCACTAAGCATAAATCCCCAACCTAGGCTTACATTTTTAAATGTGTGAAAACTTGGAAAGAATATTTTGTAACACATGAAAATTAATGAAATTCAATTTTTAGGATCCACAAATAAAGCAATGTTAGAATGCATCCTTGTTTATTTAAGTATTAGCCATGGCTACTTATGTGCTAGAATGGCAGAGATAGGTAGGTAAAAAGACCTCATGTCTACAAAGCATAATACTTATTATTGATCATACTCTGCTAAACCCTTGTACATATGATAGTTCTCAAAAATATTTAAGATACTTTAATTATGAAGAATGTCATAATATATATGCTAATCCTTAGTAAGTTTATAATGTGATTATTCAAGTATTAATTTTTGATTTGAATTTTCAAAATATTTTAAATTTTTTATTAGTATATATCCAATAGTGATTAGATTCAGCTTGGCAGTCATATATATATATATATATATATATATATATATATATATATATATATGAATGACACATCTTGATCACTTGAATATTGAAATTTTAGAGCCAGGCATGGCAGCTCATGCCTATAATCCCAGCACTTGGCTGGCTGAGGCAGGAGGATCACTCTGAGTTGGAGGCCAGCATCAGCTACATCATGAGTACAAGGCCAGCCTGAACTACATAGTGAGACCCTGTCTCAAAAAACAAAAACAAAAACAAAAAATTTTATAGTGGTTTTCTTAAACCAGGCATAGTGGCTAATGCCTGTAATCCCAGCATTCAGGGAGGCTAAGCAAGAGGATCTCAAATTCAAGTCCTGCCTGGCCAATTTAGCAAGACCCTGCTCCAAAAAAATTTTTTAAAGGAGGATGGGGATGTAACTCATTGGTAAAACATCCTTGGGTTCAATTCTCCAGTAACATAAGAGGAAAAAGCAAGCAAGAAACCAAGAGGACTAGGGATTTATCTAGGTAGAACTGTACCTCCCTCACTAGTGCAAGGTCCTAAATTTAATCCATAATACAGCAAACAGAGAGAGAGTGAGAGACAGAGAGAGAGAGGAGAAGAAAAATACAGCTAGAAAAGAAATGAAATTAGGTTTTGGGGAACACCTTGTAAAATTACAGATTCCTAGGTCTCTTGGATTCTCTTGCCACAGGGACACAAGAATTTACACTCTCAATTAAAAACAAAACATAGAAACAAAAAAACCTCGGTAATTCTGATGCAAATAATTAGCAGCTCACGCTTTGTGAAGCACTAGAAGGCTAGCAAGGTTATAATTTCTTCCATGTGGAAAACACCTGCATTTTTCAAGTCTGGGACTGTAAGACAGGAGTTTTCAAAGAGAGCTCCAGGGACCCCAAAGATCCCTGAGACCCTTTCAGAATGTATGTACATGGGGGTTAAAATCACTCATGGACAAAAGATGTATTTTAAGAGCAAAAGCAAGACAGACCAATGCACTTTAATGTAACAGTATTAAAAGTTCGCAGATGTGGTTTCAAATGTATATTACAGCTAACCCTTAAAAAACTATCCCTTTTCAGATTTTGGTATTTTATCAAAGGAGAGTATATACAATTATCTGAAAACATCTTTCTTTTTTCTATTATATATCTGTGTGACCCTTGTTCTCATCATATACTTATACCAAAACAACATATCTTAACAGATTGAACACAGAAGCAGCTATGAAGAAACCAGCTGTTTTCTGTTAAGTCAGACCTTAAAGAGACTTGAAGTCTTTAATTTTTTTGAAACTACTGATACAGTTATGTTAACATGTAATGAGTTTGGTATTCTTTTAAAATAAAAAATAAATATTCTAAAACTTCCTCTTTTAAGTTTTAATATCCTGATATTAACAGATATAACACAGATAAAAACTCTCCTGCATTGCAATAATATTTAAGAGTATAAAAGGGTGCATACTAAGATTTTTAAAAGTTGGAAAAGCAGTGCTTCAAAATCTACAAGAACAATAGAATACCTAGATAGATCAATCAAACAGAAGGTTGAAATTAATTTCTGAATTTTAGGCTTAGACATGCAGGGATGGGTTTCAAAGAAAAGCCAGCTGAACAGACCAAAGAGTTTTGAAGCAAATGACTGAAAACAGATGTGGATGAAAATCTGGCTGAATCTTAAGTAACACATGGCCAAAGCTTAGAATTTAGCTAAAAGCAGCTTAATATAGGAACTTTCTTGACTAGAAGTTTTAAAAGATTTTCTAAGGTTTTTGAAGATTCAAGGAAAGACTTTGAGTTATCCCTAGGAAAGTTAAAAAAGCAAAAGCAAAGAAGCCACATTTACTAAATTAACTACAAGAAACAATCTTTTTAAATCTATAGATAGCTATATTAGAAAATTTAGCTATCTAAATCAGGTTTGGTGGGGTACACCTGTAATCCCTATAATTTCTGGCAGGCTGAGGCAGGAAATTTGCAAGTTTAAGTGAGAATGACCAATTAAGTAATTTAGCAAGATGATGCTCCCTCAAAATAAAGGTTTAGGGAAGTAGTTCAATGTGGTTCAATTTCAGTATCACAACACACACACACATACATACATACACACACACACAGAGATACAGCAAACAGAAACATTGTTGTATTTTATTTTTCTCTGCTCATTTCAGATAAAGTGATTCCTAAAACAAAGCTACTGGGCTTTGTAGTACACATCTATAATTAGTAACCTGGAAAGCTGAGGCAAAGGATACCAAGTTCAAGGCCAGCCTGGCAATTCAGTAAGACTTTGTCTGGAAAAAAAGAGGGGATGGTGCCTGGGGCAGTAATTCTGGTACAACAAAAACCAAAAACCCTACACACAATAAACCAGAATTACTTTTAAATCCTCATGGACTCAAACTGCAAACAACAAACCTGACAGATTTTAATATCCAAACCTCAGTATCAAAATGGTTTTGAGCAGGAAGAAGCTACAGTTTATCACAATGACAATCATAGGAAAAAAGATCTGCCTAAAATATTTGCAACATAGTGATCTATTTGGGGATATTCTAAAACTCACTGTTTAATGCTCCCCAGCCTCAAACACAGAGATATAAAAATGTTAGCAAGCTACTCCTTTTTTTCCTCCCTCTTTCTTTTTTGACCCATTGACTTTGCACTAAACTACATACATTCCCTTCTCATTTATTTTTTTAGACAGAGATTACTATATCACTAAATTGCCCAGGCTGGGTTCAAATTTGCAATTCTCCCACTTCAGCTTCCCAGAGTACTAGGATTACAAACACAACCTGGCTAGCAAACTACTGCTTGAACAAGTTTTTGGGTTTTTATGGTAGTGGCCACTGAACCCAGCTAGTCTTTGCACTAAGCCCCACTTCCAGCTGTATTTCTTAGGGAGAGCCTTGCTAATTCATTAAATTGAACGGGCTAGACTTGAACATGTGATTCTCCTCCCTCAACCTTTCAGAGTGCTAGGATTATAGGAATTTACTTCCATGCCTATCCTTGAGCGAAACTTTTCTAAGGAAAAGATGCTACAGGAGTCTTATTGGTACTCGAAATAAATTAAAACAAATCCATTATAGTGTTATTCAAACTTCATAAACTTTAAATATTACTAACAAAAAACGATGCTAATGTAAACAATTTATGGCAATTGTATGTTATATTCAATAAATCACTTACTTAGTCAGGCCTGTAATCCCAGCATTGTGGGAGTCTGAGATAGGAGAATCTCAAATTCAAGCCCAGCTTGAGCAACTTAAGTGATTTAGCAAGAACTTGTCTCAAAATTAAAAAAATAAAAAAGTGCTGACAATACAGCTCAATTTGAAGGTTTGAGTTCACTCTTGAGTAATGAAGAAGGAGGGAAGAGACAGAGACAAAGAGAGGGAAAAAGTATCACAAAATATTTTTAAGACAAGAAATATTCCAATGCAAGATATCTATTGTTTCTGATTTTTTAAGTTCAAAGGAATTTTTATTTATCATGTATATTCCTTATGCTTACACATCTGCACTCAGTCAGTAGCACTTCAATTTCATTTTCTTTACAGTCTATTTTTCTTCCTATTTCTTCAATAGTAAGTTCCTTGATCTGAGCTTCTACTTACAAATGTTTGGACTAGAAATGAC
Organism: Petromus typicus; assembly: GCA_004026965.1. Taxonomy (NCBI): domain Eukaryota; kingdom Metazoa; phylum Chordata; class Mammalia; order Rodentia; family Petromuridae; genus Petromus; species Petromus typicus. The sequence continues at coordinate 16,952 of PVIR01019919.1, forward strand.
CTTGAGAGGTTACCAACTGTATCTTTCTGCTTCCCAGGAGAACTCATGACTAAGTCTCAAAAGGATGAGAAGGTATGTAGACTTTACAAAATGCATCCTGTACTTGCATAACAGTGTGCAACTTTAACCTGTGCGAACATTTCCATTCACAATTTGCAATTTTAAAAAATGAAAGTAAAAATTAAAACCCCAAAAGAGGAAGGTGTCTTAAAAATGCATTTATCAGCTAAAATTGCTCAAACATAAATTCAACTGTCAGGTCTAAAATTAACATGCAGGAAAGTTGCTTGCTGCCATTATAAAAGATTTAGTCCCTAAAGATGTGTTCTGATGCTCTGCTGGGTTGGTGGCATCATTTCACCTACAGCACACAGCCCACGAAAGTCAGACCACCAAATGGAAAAACTACCATTAGAAATAGCAATTACATGTGTGTATTTACAGTGTAGGTTTTTATTCCAAATCAAAAATGAAAAAAGCTCTGGGGCCGGAGATATAGCTCAGTGGTTCCAGCGCCTGTCTTGCAAGTGCAAGGAACTGGGTTCGATCCCCGGTAACCACATAACAATACTGGGTGTAGAGATTCACGCCCAGCAGCAACCAGTACCACATACCACAGTGCCAGGCTTGGTGGCTCACGCCTGTAATCCCAGCACTCGGGAGGCAAAGGCAGGAGGATTGCTGTGATGTGAGTTGGAGGCTGAGCTCAGGGCCAGCTTGAACCACAAAGCGAGACCCTGTCTCAAAAAACCTTAAAAAAAAAAAAAAGATTAAAAAAAATGAAAAAAGCTCTAAATTAGAAATGTCAGTATTATGGGGAAGCTATAATAGAACTGTTTAATGGCCAGTAGTTTATTCCTTTCATTTCTGTCTTAAAATCATCATAGAGTAAAATTTCTTTCTAAAAGAGTTTCCAAAACAGAATCTCACTTAATGCAAAAGCCATCCAAATATAAATAAACACTGTTAATCATTCCTTTGGGAGGGGGCAGAATCTCGCTTTTTGTAGTTCAGGCTATGAGTTCAAGGCTGGCCTGGGATATATAGTGAGTCAGATGTTTTAATCCCAGTGAATTCATAACTGAATTTTACCCTAAAATACCCAAACTCACTATATATCCCAGGCCAGCCTTGAAGTCACAGAAATCTTCCTGCCTCTGCCTCCCAAGTGCTGGGCTTATAGGCATGGGTGACCATGCCCAGCATTGTGGTATGTAGTTACCAGGAATCAAACTCAGGACCTTGTGCTTGCCAGGCAGATGCTAGAACCACTGAGCGAAACTTCCGGCCCCCATATTTTTTTTTTTTTTCAAAAAGAAAGAAAAGAAAACAATCAAAACCATAAGTTTTTTTCGTTTTTGTTTTTGTTTTTTGAGACAGGGTCTCACTTTGTAGTTCAGGCTGGTCCTGAACTCAGGCTCAAACTCACATCACAGCAATCCTCCTGCCTCTTGTCTCCCGAGTGCTGGGATTACAGGTAAGAGCCACCATGCCTGGCACTGTGGTATGTGGTACTGGTTGCTGCTGGGCGTGAGTTTCCACACCCAGTATTGTATGTGGTTACCGGAGAATGGAACCCGGGTCCTTGCACTTGCAAGACAGGCGCTAGAACCACTGAGCTAAATCCCCGGCCCAAGACCAGAAGTTTTTAAAAATGCAGAAAAAGCCGGATGTGGTGGCACATACCTCTACTCCAGCACTTGGGAGGCTGAAGTAAGAAGATCACCATGAGTTCCAGGCCAGCCTGGGCTACATAGTAAGACCTTGTCTCACTAAATAAAATAGTGAAAAAAATCTTAATGTTAAAATTATGGGACAAAGGAGGTAGGGTACATAAATTACAGATTGGTGAAATAAATTACTTCCCAGGTACACTTTAAATGGATTAATGAACCACTGATACATTCTACAGTCATCAATAAATACTAGCATCAGATGGCTAAATAGTACCTAATATATAACTTCATTTTGTATTTTTTGATGGAGTCACTAGCCTAAAAGCTCGGAGATGTCAGAAACAGAATACACTGTTATTTCAACAGCACACTTTTATTCCTTGTAGTATTGGAGATTGAAGACAGGGGCTACAAATGCTAGGCAAATGTTTTAGTACTAAACTTCTAGTCTCTTTTATGTTTAACTTTGAGATAAGGACTCACTAAATTGCTCAGGCTGCCCTCAAACTTGCAATATTTCTGCCTCAGCCTCCTAAGTCACTGAGATTAGGTGTGCCACAGTGCCTGGCTACCAGGACACTTCTTGATAATTACTAATACATAAAGGTTAGATGACATAAAACAGCATGTGGGACTCATAACTGAATTTTACCCTAATTAATATTAACATAATAATAGTTTACTAATATATAGCACTGCTCTACCAGTGAGTGACCTAAGATGAAAACAGACATCACATTTATCAAATGCATCAATAATACAAAGATATCAGCTCAGTGGTTCCAGCGTCTGCCTGGCAAGGTTCTGAGTTTGATCCTCAGTACCACATACCACAATGCTGGGCATAGTGGCTCATACTTGTAATCCCAGCACTCGAGAAGCAAAGATAGGAGGACTGCCGAGAGTTTGAGGCTAGCCTGGGCTACATAATGAGTTCAAGGCCAGCCTGAATTACAAAGCGAGACCCTGCCTCAAAAAACTAAAAATAAAAAACAAAAATTAAATGCTGTGATTTTTTTCCTCAAAGACATTATCTACCCTTAACTTTAGTACCATTATCCAGGGATAGAGGACAGCACACTATTTGGTCCCAAGAAGAGAGCTGTCTTTCCTAGGCATTCACATAGCAGTGCTATTGGCTCCACCTAAAACTTCCTTGCAAGGAGAAGGCTCCTCCTTATGAGACGTGAATAGGAGGCTTGGTAACACTGTCGTCTACCTCCCACAGCAGCTTAGGAAAATTTAGTCTTGACATGCACAAAACAATAACTTCAGAGCAGCTGTGTTCAGGCAGAGCCAGGGAATTTACTCCGGGCAAAGCAGTAACTTAAGAGTTGGTTGAATAATTTTCATTTTAGGTTAGAAGTGAGGAAAGGAAAGAGAATAAGATACAGTAAATAACAGCTATTAACATTTTAAAGACATGGTAAACAAAGGTGTTTAAAAATTACAACACTGAAACCACCACAGTGTAAACTCTGATCCACAAATTGAAAGATATGCAGTGTTATTCTCTAGCTCTCTGCTGGGTGGTAACACCAGTGAGAAAAAAAAAAATCTTAATATCCCCAAGTCAAAGCCCTCACATATTTGAGACTGGACGACCAAAACAACAAGGAACTGTGCTTGCTCTCATTGGATTTTTTTTTTTTTTCCTGCTGCCAGGCAAAATGAAAAAATGTTCTGAATGTCCTATAGTAATGTTCTTAATGTGAAATACTGGAACTCAATTCAGAAGTTAATGCTAAAGGGTCAGTAATTAATTGGTCTCAATGTGCTGCAGGGGCACCATCCTGGCCAAGAGGAAAGCTTGAACTGGTTGCTGGAAACCAAAGGTTAGTACAAAATTACGTAGTCTGGTTTCTCTTCATATATTAGCTTTACTGGTATTTCAGACATTATTTCAATTCTCAAAAGCAAAAGAAAATAATCTTGGCAATAGTAAACAAATTATTAATTGGCTGTGTAATTCATTATTAAATGATACATAACTATTAAAGAAAGGCCAAAGGTCTGTCTCTTTTCTATACAGAATTAAGAGCAAACTGGTAAGACTACTTAGCATAGCTGCCAAACTTTACTTTAGCTTCTTTTCTTACAGACATGCTACATTTCGCAATAGCCTCCACTTACCTCTCCATGTTTAAATATGAATTGTGTTTGATTTCCCCAACCTTTGCCCTAAGACATTATGATGTATCTTTAGAGCCTGGATATAAGTGGAAAAATTGAAAAAAATTCACTTTCCTGAAATACGTGTACATTTTATTTACACTATTTAAAAATATATATAAGCTAATTAAAACTAGCTGCCACCATCCATTTAATAGCTCTCCAAGGATGAGTGAAGCCACATTGAAATGAACAAACTTCATTTTAGTATATTTGTACTTAGAATGTCTATAAAGATTGATGCTTGTATAGAAATTACATTACTATAAAATTTTAAACAGAAATCAAGTGAGCTTGCTGAGAAAAACCTGCACACCTTCACAAACCTACAATTAATATGACAGGACCCTAAGAGATGCTACAACAACCTTCTGCTAAGCAGAAAACAAACTTTTAAAGTCTGGTAAGTAGCAATGAGAGAATCTGGGCTGGAAGTTCCCTGGGCAGTAAATACTCCAGCGAGAGAACATAACAAGCAATTCAGAGGAACATATAAGTCCCTTTGGGCCTCTACCTTGGACTGTTTAAATCCCAGGCCCACATCGTGTTTTGGAAGGGGTAAAATTTGGGAAGAGGAATGGAAGAAGTAAGAAAATCAGAGAAGTGATCAGTTTTCTATTTCTCTTATTCTACACCCCAGCATTTTTAAAAAATTGGTCATCAAAGTGGGTGTCTTACCCACAAGTCCTAAGTCAACAGCACAGCCTCCGTCCCATACCTAGGCTAGAGACCTGTGCATATCAGCCGTTTCTCTTCCAAAAACCTCCCCAACTTCTCGCCATTCCTAAAGTCACGAATTTTGACAACTCAACCCATCCTCAAGGCCCTCCTAAACTCAATCACCTAATTTTCTTCAAATCCAAACTTTCTATCATGTCTCTAGTATTCTTATTCAATCGAAATGTCACGACGCTTACTTCCCATGATCTATATCCCTACCTCTCTTTCCAGTCAAACACGAAGTATGCTTTCACCAGACCAAGGTCCTAGTTCTCACCTAGTCATTCTTACCTCATGCCAGTCACCCCTGCCTTTCTGACTGCCAAACCCCTAACCCCACTCTTTGGAAAGTCCTGAGTATTCAACCTAGTTTAGTGGTCCTCCCTTCTCTCATCCCACCTCATTCCACGATCCTTCCATTAGGCTCCACTAAATTACCCTTCTCTCAGAATTCAATTCTCCTCGCCTTGCCACGCCCTGTGCCCCCCGGGGCTACTTACCCCAAGTTCTCCCCACACTTCAGGCCTCTGGCCCCGCCTTCCCCCCAAAGGAAGGAGGCGGGAGGAGGGAGAGAAGAGGGGCGGCCCTGCTCAAGATAAAAGTGACCTCTCATTAGCGCTCATCGCTGCCAATCGTGGGTTTCTTCTTCCGTATTGGTCATTTAAGTCTATGTCCCACCCTCTTCCTCAGACAGGGCCCGGCCACCGCCTCAGCGCCCCCGTCCAACAGACTGGGAGGGGAGACCCCGACCCTGAACGCTGGGACTGGACAGACTGGAAGGGGAAACTCTTGTCAGATCATGGACTAGCTAATATTAACAAGACTCACCCGCTGGTAGCTCTGTCTCCTCCTGCCTGCCCGCGCTCGGCCCCACAATCTGTCTCCAGCTCCTCCTCCCCCCCCCTCAACGGAGCAGATACTTTCCTCCCGTCCGGCCAGAATCGCTCACCTCTCGCGAGAAAAGGGGGGGGGAGGGGCAGGGCGAAATGCAAAGGGGCTGAGTTGGAAAGGGACTGAAGGGCGGGGCTTACTGTGGGCAGGGCCGGGGTGGAAGGCCGAGCGAGTATTGTACACACGGGTCACACGTGCTGAGGTGTAGAATTGGGGGTGTGTGAGAAAAGAGAACCTTTAGAGGCACCTGTAGTGGAGGTTCAAAAGGGGAAGCAAATACTCTAGAGTAGTGATTGCCAGCTTTTAAAGCTCTCACTGATAACGAACAGCCAGCTGCGCGCCGCGTGCTGTAGATCATCACTGTTTCAGAGAATGAGATTATCTCACGGAGCGCAGTTTAAAAACGTTATACCACAATAAAGCTGTTGGGGGTGGGGCAGTAAGCAAACCAAATTAAACAAGGGAATTCAGGATTCCAAACGTGTGAGTAGTTGTATTTTTTTTTTTACTCACTGTGCCTTAAACTCTGCTGTGACTGTGGGAAGGGCTGAGGGCTGAGGGCGGTGGGGCTGAGTTCAGCCTCAGGAACTGGCCACGTGTTTTGTTTGTATGTGTGCTTTTTGTTTTTTTCTTCCGTACTGGGATGAAACCCAGGGTGCTCTACCACTGAGCTACAATATATTCCTGGTCCTTTATTATTTTTATAATCATTATTTTGAGAGAGTGTCTCCTTAAATTGTCCTGGCTCAAATTCATCATCCTCCTGCCTCGTCCTCCCCAGTAGCTGGAATTACAGGCATGTGACACTGTTCCCCATCAGGAACTGGAACTTTTTTTTTTTTTTATGTGCAGTTTGTTTCAAATACCGTTCAGAGTCAGCACTTCCTTAATGGCAAAGTAATTTAAAATATTCTTGGCCCTAAAACGAGAGTGAATGCATTGGGAAAAAAGCAGTCCCACTAGCCCAAGAGTCTTAATGCTATTTTATGAACTCTCTGTTCTGGGGTGCAGTGGTTCCCTGTGGCTCTGTAAGATGGGGCTAGCAAGCCCATTTTTCTTAGAGTTGTAATGATCAAATGAGATACATGAAACTACTGGCGATTTAAAAGCAGTTTCTGTAGAACTGGCTTGGGGTATAGCTAAATGGTACAGGCTTATTTAACACCCTGAAGGCGCTGGATTCAATCCTCAGCAATGCAAAAACAAAATTATAATTATTCAACACTTATTTAATAAAACTTGACAGCAAAGCACCATAGTATTCTAGTCATGTGAAGATCAGACACATCTGGTCCCTCCTGTGGTGAAATTTATTTTTTAGTGTTGAAGGAGAGATAGTAAGCCAATAGACACAAATATTTCAAAAAGTATTTCGTGCATGATGGTGCACATCTGAAATCCTAGCACTCTGGAGGCTGAGAGAAGAGGATCACTGGGATTACTGGGATTACTGTGGGCAGGGCCGGGGTGGATCACTGGGAGTTAAAGGCCAGCCTGGGCTACATAGTAAGTTCAAGGCCAAACTGAACTACCTAGGGAGACCCTATCTCAAAAGGGAAAAGGGAAAAAAAACAAGAACATGAACAAGAAGAGGACCTAACATTTAAGCCAAGAGTTGAATTATGAGGAAAGAGCCTTGAGAATTTTCAGGGAAACAAATGCAAAGAATGTCTTAATTTTGTTTTAATCATATACTTAAGATAGTAAGTTTTGGGCTGGGGAATGTGGCTTAGCGTAGTATGAACTAAAGCATGGATTTAATCCATATCACCACCCTCCAGAGTTAAGTTTTATGGGTCTTTTTTTTTTTTTACTATAAATACAAAATTTAAAAAGTAAATAAAATACAAAGAACATTACCTTAAGCTCTGATCCAGGAAATCTTGGTTCTCATCTTTTGCGGCTTTCTGTTTACTTGGCTTTCTGAATTTATGTGAAGATCTCATCAATCCTCCCAGCACAATCTAAGAGATAAGAATGAAGATGATTTCTCCCCAGAAGCAAAAGTGAAACAGGTATAGAATCACTTGAATTCTTGTGAATTGAGAGATACACTGTGTTTGTGTATTGTTGTGCCTTCACACCAAATTATGTCCCTAAACCATTTTTGTGTTTTATTTTGAGATAGAGTCTTGCTAAATTGCCTGTGTTGTGCTCAAACTTTGATCTTCTTGTTTCATCCTCCCAAAGTGCTAAAATTACAGCCCAACCTGGGCTGATACTTATCATCCTCATGCCCCTCATCCCAGTGTTCCGCAGGTATGTGGCATCATGCCTAGCTCCTGTCAATATTTTCATACATGTGTATATTATATAATATTAAAATTTGGATAGAAAAATATATAATTCCTCAAATGTTTTTCATTTATTTATGGTAAAAATATTTCAAATCTTTCCTTTTAGTTTATTGAAACTATACAGTATAGTGCTAGGGATTTAACTCAGTGGCTCCACACCTACCTGGCAAGCTCAAGGTTCTGAGCTCAATTTCTGATACTGAAATTATTTTATCATTTTCTATAGTTCCCCTCTGTGCAATAGAATATTAAAAATTATTTCTTGGGCCAAGGATTTAGCTCAGTGATTCCGGTGCTTGTCTTGCAAGTGCAAGGGCCTGGGTTCCATCCCCCGGTAACCACACAGAGTCATGCCCAGCAGCGATCAGTACCACATACCGTAGTGCCGAGGATGGTGGCTCACACCTGTAATCCCAGCACTCAGGAGGCAGAGGCAGGAGGATTGCTGTGATGTGAGTTTGAGGCTAAGCGCAGGGCCAGCCTGAACTGCAAAGCAAGACCCTGCCTCAAAAAAATAAATAAATAAAAATTATTTCTCCTATGTAACTATAACTTAGTACTTTTTTTGAGAAAGGTTCTCACTATGTAGTTCACATTGGGCTTAGATTTACTATGTACCCCTAGTTGGCCTCAAATTTATGACGATCATCCTGCCCCATTCTCCCAAGTGCTGGGATTACAGGTGTGTACAACTACACCCAGCTAATTAGTACTTGTTAATCAACCTTTTCTGTTCCTCCTTCCCTTCTCCCTTCAAATTTTTAGATTCCACGTAAGATTGAAATAATGCAGTATTTGTCCTTCTCTGCCTGGCTTATTTTTCTTATCAAAATGACTTTCCAGATCCAACCATATTTTCACAAGTGACAAGATTTCATTCTTTTTATTACCAGCTAGTATTCTTTTTTTAAGGTTTTTTGAGACAGGGTCTCGCTTTGTGGTTCAGGCTGGCCCTGAGCTCAGCCTCCAACTCACATCACAGCAATCCTCCTGCCTCTGCCTCCCGAGTGCTGGGATTCCAGGCGTGAGCCACCACGCCCGGCATGGTGGTATGTGGTACTGGTTGCTGCTGGGGTGAGTCTCCACACCCAGTATTGTTATGTGGTTACCGGGGATCGAACCCGGGTCCTTGCGCTTGCAAGACAGGCGCCGGAATCACTGAGCTATATCCCCGGCCCACCAGCTAGTATTCTTTTAAGTGTGTTTCATTTTCTTTATTCCTTTATCCATTCCTTGGCTGTTGTGAATAGTGCTGTAATAAACATGAGAGTACAGATTTCTCTTCAGAAATACAGGCGTGATGGTGCATGCCTGTAATCCCAGCATTTAGGGACTAAGATAGGAGGATTGCCTCCAATTGGAGGCCAACCTGGGCTACGTTGTAAGTTAAGCCCAGCCTGAACTACACAGTGAGACCCTGTTTCAAAAAATAAATAAACAAACAAACAGATCTTATTTCTTTTGACTATTTGCCCTCTACTGGGATTACTAGAACATATGATGGCTCTAGTTGTTTTTTTTTCCTAATGCGAAGTCTTTGTATCTGTACCAGTACCATGCTATATTGATTACTGTAGCTTTGTAATGTGTTTTGATTCAGGTAACACAATGCCTTATGCTTTTCTTTCTTTTTTTTTTTTTTTTCTCAAGATTACCTTGGCTAGTCAGTGTATTTTATAATTCCATACAAAAAGAGTTCTTTATATATTCTGGATACTAGACATATCAGATATATGATTTATAAATATTCTTTCATTTTGTAGCTTGAATTTTTTATTTTTATATATTTTTATACTTTATGTATTTAGTCTTTTAAAATGTTTTTAAATTTTATTTAAATTTTATTTTTTAGCTTTTTGAAATAGGGTCTCACTTTGTAGTTCAGGCTGGCCCTGAATTCACTAGGTAGCACAGGCTAGCCTCAAACTCACAATAATACTCCTACCCCTACCTCCCCAGTGCTGAGATTACAGGCCACCACACCCAGCCTATTTATTTAGCTTTTTAAGACAAGGTCTTACTATATATTCCATGCTCACTGTGTAGCCCAGGCTAGCCTCAAATTTGCAATGATCCCCTTGCCTCAGCCTTTGGAGTGCTGGGATTACAGGCATGCACTATAATACCCAACAGTGTTAATCTTTAGAGCTAAAGTGTCCCTCAAAAGTTTCACATTTGGAGGTAGGGCTCAGTCAGAAATGACATGAGAGAATGACTTAGAAGGATATATTCTCATCCTTGGGTCTTCCCTTCTTTCTCTGTTTCCTAGCTATCAAGTGATGAATATCTTTTCCCCATCATGCAGCTCTTCTATGATATTTCTGCATTAGAGCCAGCTTACTCTGGACTGAAACCACTGAAACTATGAGCCAAAATAAATTTCTTTTTCTGTAAGTTGCAAGTGTTAGGTATTTTGTTGCAGCAAAAGAAAAGTGAATGATACAGATAGTAGTGAACTACACAGATACATCAGTTGTTGAATGGCTCCAACCACTACTCGTACAGCAAAATTTGAAAAAAAAAAAATCTGCTTGATGATTTTATAACTTTGGTTAATATTGAAACTTGAAAAATTTTGTACAGGCTGAGAGTAAGTCACATGTCATGTCTCACTATAGATACAAAGAGAAGATGCTTCAGTCTAAGTGCTGCTGTCACCCAGACAACACATAGTACTTATGTTAGTGTGCTAAACATTTGTCATTGTGCTTTATTTGTACTTTATTTGCATAAAATATCATATCCATGGCACTTTGTTTTACCAGCAGTAAAGCTAAGAGGAAAACTGTGAGAACCATAATAGAACTGAAAAAATAAATCATTGTGAAATTTGTTAAAAATCCTGGAAAATGAATTTATAAGTATAATTTTTGTGCCTAAAAACCAGTTATTTGAGGGCCGGGGATTTAGCTCAGTGGTTCCAGCGCCTGACTTGCAAGCGCAAGGACCCGGGATCGATCCCAGTTAACCACATACAATACTGGGCGTGGTGACTCAAAACTGTAATCTCAGCACTCGAAGACCAAAAGCAGAAGGATCGCTGTGAGTTTGAGGCTAGCCCGGGCTACATAGTGAGTTCTGGGCAGCCTGAATTACAAAGTGAGACTCTGTCTCAAAAAAAGAAAGAAAGAAAGAAATCATTCCCTCATCCAATGCCATAAAGATTTACACCTGTATTCTTCTAAGAGTTTTATAATTTTATCTCCTAAATTTAGATTTTAGTTTAATTTTGAGATAATTTTATGTATGGTAATGACTCCGTTACATTGTTTTTTTATTTTTATTTTTTACCTTTTTTTTTTTGATACAGGGTGTTGCTTTTGTAGTTCAGGCTGGCCCTGAACTCACAGCAGTCCTCCTGCCTCTGCCTCCTGCGTGCTGGGATTACAGGTGTGAGCCACCACTCCCACCATTGTGGTATGAGGTACTGATTGCTGGTAGGTGTGAATCTCCATGGGCTTTGTTGTATGTGGTTACCAGGGAACCAGGGATCGAACTCGGGCACTTGTGTTTGCAAGGCAGGCACCGGAACCGCTGAGCTAAATCCCCGGGCCTACATTTTTACTTTAGAGGTACTGGGAATTGAACCCAGGGCCTTTGCACTGAGGTACTTCAGTCATTTTTTTTTTTTTTTTGAGACAGGATCTCACTAAGTAATTATAGTAACCAGCCCAGACTCATCTGTAGGATCTTCCTGCCCCTGCCTCAGCCTCTGAGTGCTGGGATTAATTACATTCTTTTTTTGGGAGGAATACTCAATTGTCCTGACATCATTTTTTAGAAAACTTATTCTACCCAGGTGGCATATACCTGTGCATTCCTCAGTATTTCAGAAACAAAATAAACCCTATCCCTTCCACATTCAGTTCTCTTGGTTCCCTTATTAAAAAATCAGTTGATTTTAAATACATGAATTTATTTCTAGACCACTATCAGTTCTGTCCCATTGTATTTGTATGGCTATCCTTATGGCAATGTCAAAACAGTGTAACTTTTACTTTGTAATAAATCTTGAAATTGGAAAGTATGAGTCTTCCAAGTTTATTCTCTTTTCAAGATTGCTTCACACTTACTGGATCTCTTGATTTCCATATGAATTTTTGGGTCAACCCATTAATTTCTGCAAAACGCCACTTAAAATTTTGATAGGAATTATACTTAATCTATAGGTCAGTTTGAGGAGTATTTTATCAGGACCAAGTCTTCCAATCCATCAACATAGAATGAATGTCTTTATTTAGATCTTTATGTCTTTCACATGTGTTTTGCACTCCTTTTGTTAAACTTTTAAATTTTACTTTAATTTATTTATTTTTTTACAGTACCGGGGATTAAATTTAGGCCCTTGTGCTTCTAAGGTAAGTATGATACCACTTAAACTAAATCCTCAGCCCTATTTTATTTTTTTGAGACAAGGTCTTATTACATAGTTTAGGCTGGCCCTGAACTCACTATGTAACCCAGGCTGGCCTCATACTCACAGCAATCCTCCTGTCTCTGCCTCTTTTGCTAAACTTATTCATAGATTTGTTTTTTATGCTATTATAAATGGAATCATTAATTTGATTTTCGCATTATTTATTGCTAGTGTATAGAAATAAAACTAACTTTTGTGTATTGATAATGTACACTGCAAGCTTGCTACACTTCTTAATAAGCTTTCATGGATTGTTCTGTAAATTCTTAAGGATTTTGTATATTTAAAATTAGATCATCTTCAGAGTTAGTTTTACATCTTCTTTTTTGACCTAGATGCCTTTTATTTCTTTTTCTTGCCTAATTGTTCTTGGTAGAACCTCCAGTACAATGGTGAAGAGAAGCAGTGACAGTGATTATCTTTTATTGTTTCTGATCATAAAGGAAAGATTTTAGTCTTTTATTGTTATGCCATTAGCTGTAAATTTTCTGTAGATGAAATTTAAAACATTGAAGGTGTTTCTATTTTTAGATAGTTGCATGTGTTTATCATGAAAGAATGTTTGATTTTGTATTGTGTATTTTTTGTCCTGTTAATAAAAAGATGTGTTATATTGATCAGTTTTCATATATTAAACTGGCCTCGCATTCCTGGAGTAAATCCCATTTAGTTGTAGTGCACAACATTTTTATATGGGCTTGTCTTGGGTTGCTAGTATTTGGCTGGAGATTTTTAAAAATCTGTATTTGTAAAAATTGTTGATCTCTAGTTTCCTTTTGATATCTTTATCTGCTTTGGTGTCAAATACACTGACCTCAAATAATGAATAAAGAAGCGTTGCCTCCTTGTTTGTGTTTATTTGAAGAGTTATTGAAGAATTGGTGGTAGTTTCCCTTTAAACATCTGGTAAACTTCGCCAGTAAAGCCATATGGTCTTGAGGTTTTCTTTGTGGAAAATTTTTTTTTTTTTTTGGTTTTTTGAGACAGGGTTTTGCTCTGTAGTTCAGGCTGGCCCTGAACTCAGCCTCAAACTCACATCACACAATCCTCCTGCCTCTGTCTCCCGAGTGCTGGGATTACAGGCGTGAGCCACCACGCCTGGCACTGTGGTATGTGGTGCTGATTGCTGCTGGGTGTGAGTCTCCACGCCCAGTATATTGTATGTGGTTACCAGGGATCAAACCCAGGCCCTTGTGCTTGCAAGACAGGTGCTAGAACCACTGAGCTAAATTCCCAGCCCGAAAATAATTATTTTTGAGACAGGTCTCAACTGCGGAGTTCAGGATGGTGTTGAACTCATGTGTAGCACAGGCTAGCCTCCAGCTCATAGTGATGTTCTGTTTTTTTTTTTTGAGACAGGGTCTCACTTTGTATTTCAGGCTGGCCCTGAGCTCAGCCTCCAACTCACATCACAGCAATCCTCCTGCCTCTGCCTCCTGAGTGCTGGGATTCTAGGCGTGAACAACCACGCCTGGCACTGTGGTATGTGGTACTGATTGCTGCTGGGCATGAGTCTCCACACCCAGTATTGTATGTGGTTACTGGGGAATCGAACCGGGGCCCTTGTGCTTGCAAGATAGGTGCTGAAACCACTGAGCTAACTCCGTGACCCTCATAGTGATACACTTGTGTCAGCTTCCCAAGTGCTAGAATTGCAGTGTGGGATAGCACACCCTGCTCTCTTGAATCAATTTCTATAGTTTGTATCTTTCTAGGAATTTTTGCATTTTCTCTTTGTTATTGTATGGTTGTTTTGATATTCCTTATACAGTAATCGCTTTTCTATGAAGCTGAAAAAATGTTCCCCTTTTCATTCTTAATTATATAATATATATTATACATACACATAATATATATTGATTAATATTGATCAATATATATTATGTGTATGTATAATATATATTATGTATATAATCAATATATTTTGAACTCAATCCCGAGTTCAGTTTTTGGTACCAAAAGGGAAAAAAACAAAACAGTTGAACTCAGGATTTTACACTTGCCAGGC
>PVIR01019920.1:7142-31397 GCA_004026965.1 Petromus typicus
AGCTCTTCCTTTGCATTCATCCTTCCACAGCTCCAAGTTTCTCTGAACTCTATGAAGACCTTTTCTTCCAAGGGTCTTAGGGGTGGTAAGTGGATTCCCACTGTGGCTCCTGGATATTATAGTATTCCCTTTGACTTCCTTTGACCATGTGCTTACTTATATAAGCGGAGATAGAAGAGAAAATATAAAAGTAAGTAAAAAGAAGACAAGGATATCAAGATTCTAACCTTTCACTTTTAAGAAAAACCTGCAGCTTCAGGACACAAACACTACTCAAACCATTTTCCATTTCAGGAATCTCACTCAAAAATTTTTTCCTAGAGGTCAAAAAAGACACAGTAAGCCTATGAATTGCACTTTGCATCTGTCCTTTTCACCTGTAAATTGCACTTCCTCCATCCTGAAGGATGCAGCGATTTTAGTACTGGGCAGCATATCTCAACTTTAAACAGGTGAAAATGGCTTGCATTCTCACATGCGACAGTTCCACTCAACAAGGCTGATCAGGCTACAGCCACTGCTGCATGCCAAATATGCTACAGCAGAGACCAACACTGATTCCCCAGAATGGCGCCATTCCCCAGAGCAATTAGAGCACGACCTTGTGGAAGCTTGCTTATATTGGACCACTTCCATCATGGAAAGGGCCATGCTTTGGGCTTATCAACACAGACACCTGTTCTGGATGTGGATTTGCCCTCCCTGAACTAATGCTTCACTCAAAACTGCCATTCATAGACTTGTAAAATTCTTTCTGCAGTGTCATGGTATTCCACACAGCATTACTTCTGACCAAGTCACACATATCATGGTCAAAGAAGTGAAGCAATGGACTCATGCTCATGAAAGTCACTATTCTTACCATGTTCCCCACCATACCAAAAGATGAATAGCCTTTGGAAGATGCAGTTACAGTACTAGCTGGGTGGAAATACATTGTAGGCCTGGGGCAAGGTTCTTCAAAAGGCTTATATGCTCTGAATCAACATCCACTATATGGCACTGTATGTTCTATAGTGAGGATTTCTGGGCCCAAGAATTGAGGGGTAGAAGTGGGGATGGTACCAATCACCACTAACCCTGGTGGTCCACTACCTAATTTCTGCTTTCTTTTCCCATGACTTTGTGCTCTATTGGGCTAGAAGTCTTAGTTCCAGCACAGGGAACAGTTTTATAGCAGGAAGAACAACAATAATTCCATTAAACTGGAAGGTAAGACTTCCCTTTGGCCATTTTCGGTCTGTGCCTCTGAGAAAACAAGTTAAAAGCAAATTACGGTATTGGCAGGTGGTTGATTCAGACTATTAAGGAAATTGTCCACAATTACTCCACAATGAAGGAAAGGAAGAATATACTTGGAGTCCAGAAGATCCTTTAGACTATCTCCTAGTACTAACGTACCTATTATTAAGGTCAGTGGGAAACTAGAATAACTCATTCCAGGAAGTATGGCAAACAGCCCCAAAACCATGAGGAATAAAGGTACTAGTCACTCTACCAGGAAAAGAACCAAAGACCTGCTGATATGCTTGTGAAATAACAAAGGGATATGGAATGGTACTAGTAAAAGGTAGTTATAAGTGCCAGCTACACTGCATACACAGTTATAGAAACAAAGATTTTAATTGTAATTGTTCTCCCTATTTTGTTAATATTCTTGTGCATGTATACTCACATATTAACCAGATATCTTCATTTTCTTGCTTTGTAATAAGGTTGATAGAGAATATTGCTTCTTGTATATTAAGCCTTTATTGTAGCATTTCTTGTTAGGAGTAAGCATCACCAAAAGACAGACTTTTCTGTCTGTTCTAAGAAGGGAATTACTATGCTTCTGTTCCTATGCAAGATAGTTGAAGCACGTTAAGCATAATTATAAACTTGCTACTGTATTTTGAGACTACGTTTGGTTTAAGCAAATGTAGCTGGCTGTCAAGTTGACAAGGGATGGACTGTAATAGTTAACTTTGTTGCCAACTTGAATAAGAAATACCTAGCTGGTTGGGGTAATACTGTTCTGGGTATGGATGATGGTCATACTGAAGAGGGAAGGTACATCCTGGGTCTGGGGGACACAAAGCAATAGTCTTGTAATGTGGATGAAATAAAAACGAAGTCATTTCTGCTTTTGAAGAGGAGCTCAGACTCTTCCATCACCTTATGATGTCTGCCTTCAGCCTTCCGGAACAGAACTTTCAGTTTTCCGGCTAAAACTATTTGTTGAGTTGACATGGACTCACACAGGACTCTAGACTGAGCTCCAGGCCATGACTTTTCACTGGATCCTTTGGATCACCAGCATATAGATGGTCCTTTTGCACTCTTGCACACCCCACTATTATATTTTTTCCTTTATTGAATTTATTAATACATTTTAGGTATACATTATGATCACATTCATCATTGAGAATTTGTACCTGTATATAATGTCTTGATTTCATTTTTCTCTATTACCCTTCCCTTCCTATAACCCTGCACTCCCATACATATCACCTTTGTTTCTGTTTTCTCCTTTTTTCATAAAATATTTTCTTTCCCTTCCTTGCTCTACCCTACCTGTCCCCCAGTTCCCCTTTCCCTTTGAACATTTTCTTCTCATTTCATAATACCTGTCATACACTGGACTTCATTCCAGACCTCATTTACACCTTCAGTTTCTTACACTAGAGAAACGATATAGTATTTGCACTTCTGTGTCCTATTTATCTTACTTATGAGTATGGCCTCAAGATGCATCCATTTAGCTATAAATGTCTCAAGTTTATCTTTATCTATGGCTCAATAGTACTCCATTTCATAGAAAAGCCATATCCTATTTATCCACTCACCAATAGATAAGTTTTTATTTTATATTACATCTATTTCTCTATTGAACCCTGATACAACCTGACACATGGTAACTTCATAGAAAATACACCTCATTTGCCTTGACAACACCCGATGACCTCATGAATACACACAGCACTGGCTCATAAGGCACTGCTAACTCCCAAAGGCTCTCGCTCCACTCTGGAGTACTGAAATTTCTGCCCAATACTCTTCTTCTGCTTCTTATTGACATTTCTTGCAAATCCACTTTCCACAACAGGAGTCAGAAAAGCTCCAAACATTCTATACTTAGGGTAGGCTCATGTTCTTCCTCTCAGACTTTAAAACCTCAGATCCAGCCTTATGACATTTTCACCTGGCAAGCTGGCCAGGTGCAAAATAAGGTATAGCAGGATCTGAGCATAGTAAGTCCAGCCAAAAGATTTTCAATTTTTTCCCCTCTTCTTCTCTTCCGGTCCCCTGCCTGTCCCTTTTCTCCTTCTTAAGGCTTTCCTCTGTAGGAAAATACAATTCTTTCAGCTTTTGTGGACTCTGAGTTTTCCCTTCCAGTGGGAAAAGCCTACAGACCTGCCAGAAGGGCCTCGTTTCTTCAGGAGTGCTTCATCTCAGCCCTTCAAGAACTGTCTGCCATGATCTTCCTGGATCCTAGAGATGCGTGCCCTGCCCAGGTTACAGCTGTTTTCTGGAGCCTCTCAGGTCTTCTTCAGTGCTAGTTTGCTTCTTCTTCATCTTACATAATCCTGGTATTGTTGTGATGATTTGGGCCTTGAGTTGATCTACACATCTAAAATGGTATATGAGGGGCCAGGGATTTAGCTCAGTGGTTCTGGTGCCTTCCTTGCAAGAACATGGGCCTGGGTCTGATCCCGGATCCCCAATGCTGGGCATAGAGACTCATACCTACCAGCAATCAGAACCACATACCACAGTGCAGGGCATGGTGGCTCATTCCTGTAATCCCAGAACTCGGGAGGCAGAGGCAGGAGGATTGCTGTGAGTTCAAGGCTGATCTCAGGGCCAGCCTGAACTACAAAAGCGAGACCCTATCTAAAAAAAAAAAAAAAAAAAAATGGTATATGATCTGTCATTGGCAAGTAACATCTTTGGACTAGCAAACCCTCAGTGTGTTCCTCACATATGCCACAGTTCCCTAGACATAAAGAGCTAAGAGGTAAGTTTTTGAGTAAAGACCAGATGTTGTGCATAACTCTATTTTCCTGATTTACTGATATGTAGATTTGTTGATGATACTTGTTCTGGACAAAAACACCAGATTTCTTTGTGACTGGCATGAATGTCAGACTGGCCATGACAAAAAGTTAGGCAGGTCAACCTTGTTAAGAATGGGAAAAAATGAGAATTAAGTTGTGTCTTATACTGGTACAAATCCCCATTATGGAGTGCAATCATGATGTGTATATTTAATGTACCAATAAAGATAATTTAAAAAAAAAAAAAAAGAATGGGCTTCACGTGGGCCCGGCCATAGGATGAGGCAGGCAGCTCACATTGCCTGACCTTGGGCACCTAAATAGGCTCTCATCTTTTCTCTGTTTTTTGTTTCTTTCTTTCTTTCACAAGTACAGAAAAGACCTTAAGGCATGTAATACATCGTAAATGATTACAGGAAACTATCTATCCCCAAAACATTATCTGTAGGATTTATTTTACAAACTTTGGATAAATTTAAGATACAAAATTTTAAAGGCTGATTCTTCATCAAATGTAGAATAAAAAGTAAACAGACAAAGCCTCAAACTTGATTTTACAGTAGGAAAAATGGACAAAGATCTCATATAGCAACTATAGTTCTTTCTTGCCTTTTGACTTATTGGTTATGAGTGTATAGTATTAACTAACAAAAAAGTGCTCAAAATAGCTAACAAAATCAAAGGAAATACTATTGATACTTAGATAAAAAAGAAGCACCAATTAAGACCTAGGAAAAATTTTAACTGAATAGTTTATATGCAGCTATAAAAGCATTTATGTTCCTTAAGTGTACAGACTTCCTAAGATGCAAAATTTAGGAAAATATCTTATACTGATGACCTCCATACTACAGTCATTTGCGATGGTGGGCGTGTTTCAGTTTAAGTTAATGTAACTGTGTTATAATAGATGTGCCTAAGTATTATGCAGTTAAAGCGTGTCACTATAATAATTAAAGATTAGACATGAGTAAACTATCAAACACATTGGTAAACCAATACTTTCTACCTTTAAAGGGTCTTTTACAAAAACTATTAAATTTATATGAGAGTTTGTCATTAAATACTTTGATTGAATTAAGTTAACCAAAAAGTAATTGTACACTAAAATGGAGATTTAAATATTTTACAGATAAGAAAAACTTAGTAGTTGTAGTACAATTATAACATCATAATTGTTCTGCCAAAATATTATTTGCTCTCGATTTTAAATTTTCCTTCTAAAACTTTGCAACTGAAGGCCAAAATACAACTTGTAAAACAACAATCTATGTGATATGTTAAGACAGTATTCCATCACCTAATATAAAAATAAAATATGACACTGACTCCTAATAGTAATGATAACTAAGATTAATAAAAGAGGGAGCTGTTCTCTACTCATACAATTTTCAAAATACCATATATTTAAAAAGTTTATAGTAGCTAAGTTAATGCTTGCTATATCCATTTTAAGACGAGTACAACTGACCCTCTGAATATTTAACAACTGAGATTTAGATACCACGGCTCAAAGAGATAACTGGGTTACGAAGACCACCAATAATTTGGCCCTTGTCTCTAAGGTAAAGCAAGACTTCACACATGATGGGACCCATCTAAAAGGATCTGCAATTTCAGTGAGGTACTCAACCTTTTAAACAGGGAGATTGTTAGACTTCAAAGACAACCAGTGTACAATGTGCTAAAGGGAAGTTCACTAAAGAGTAAAATGCTTCAAAAAGAATTATGTGCAACCCTCCATCCCCTATATACATATGAAGGAATGGGAAAAAATGAGAATCAAGTCATATGATATACTGGTACACACTCTCAGTGTTGAAAGCGATGATGATGTGCATAAATAATGTACTAATAAAGACTTGAATTTTAAAAATCATGTTCTTAGGCAAAACCATGACATATCCTGTCAACTGACACAATTAATAAAGCAAAAGACTACAGAAGAGTTAAGAGTCTCCTCATATGTATTTACTTGCATACATAAATCATAAATTATATATATATATATATATATATATATATATATATATATATATATATATATCTCACTGACTTGCTCTTAAATATTCAATGAAAAGGAAAGACAAAGTTGAATGACAAAATAGATATTTAGGGAGATACTATTTAAAAAGACAGGCTATATTTTTTAAAAGATGCTCCAAACACTGAATCAGACCCTAGTAACAGTCTTTAGTTATATCTTTAACTAACAATCACAAAAAGATTTTATTCCCATTCCTACTAGCCCATCCAAAATGTATCATTCAGGCCCTTGTAAGAATTATGTAGAATTGTGGCAGTTTCCAAGATTTAGCTATTATAAATTGTGCTGCTATAAACATGGGTGCACACATGATGCTATGGTATGATGCTTTTAATTCTGTCATGTATATACTCAGTAGGGAAATACCATGGTCAAATGGGACCTCTAATCCCAGCTTTTGGAGGAATCTCCACACTGATCTTCACAGTGGCTGCACCAGTCTACATTCCCACCAAAAATGGAAAAGGATTCCTTTCTTCCTACAACCCCGTCAGCATTTGTTGTTGGTTGATTTCAAGATAGCAGTTATTCTTTGTGGAGTGAAATAGAATCTCAGTGTTGTTTTCATCTGCATCTCTCAAAAGATGAGTGATGTTGAACATTCTTCCTACATTTCTTTGCTGCTTTCACTTTATGTGAAAATGTTTATTCACTTCATATGCTCATTTTTGAATAGAGCGGGTCTGACATTTTAAAAAAAAAATTAAATCTTTATTGGTACATTATGAATAACCATCGTCATCGCATTCAACATTGAGAGTTTGTACCAGAATATGACATGACTTGATTCTCATTTTTTCCCCTTTCCACCTGCCCTGCAACTCCTTACCCTCTATATACATAATCTTTGTTTCCTTTTTTCTTTATTACTGTCACATTCTTTTTCCCCTCGTTACTTAACCCTACACCCTCTTTCCTTTTAAATATTTTCTATTTCATAATATTAACTATACTTATTGGGTTTTTTAATTTGGAAGGTCTGACATTTTAAAATTCTTTATATATTCTGGATAGTAGTCCTTTGAAAAATAGCTGATAAAACAGTTTTTTCTTCCCCATATAGTAGGTTCTCTTTTTGTTCCTTTGTTAGTTTCTCTTGCTGTGCAGAATCTTTTTAATAAGATAAGAACCCAGTCATTTATTCTTTTTGGTAGTTCCCATGCTACTGAGGTTTTGGAAACAGCCCAAATGCCCATCAACCGGAAACTGATTAAAGAAGTTGTGGGGTTTCTAAAAAATAAAATGGAGTATTACTCAGTCATAAAAATGATAAATCTAAAGCTAAATAGATGCATCTTGAGGCCATACTCATAAATGAAATAAACAGAACATATACGTGTAAATACCATATCATTTTTCTAGTAGGAGAAATTGAAAGAGTTAATGAGGCCTAAAGTGTGTAACAGGAAGTGTGAAATAGGAAGAAAATCACCTAAGAGAAATTGAGAAATAGGCAGGAGAAAGCAAAGAAGGGGGAAAACTTTGAAGGAAAAAGTGGAAATAAAGTTTATGCATGCAGAGGGTTGGAGGAGATGAAAGGAGGGCAGGGGAATAGGAAAAATAAGAATCAGGATACACTATGTACAGGTTCAAATTATCAATCATGCATGTGATTATAATATATTCCTAAAATGCACTAATAAATTCAATTAAAAGAAAAGATATGTGTAAAATTGGAACCTGTACCTTACATGCTATGGCTATACTTTATTCTCATCTCACTTGTACCTGCTTGCTTAGTGTTTATTAATTTAAACTACACTTTAATAAAGGTTCAAAAGTATTTTTTATAAGCCACAAAAATATACTTCTACTATGTTATTCTCATATACACTCCCATATCCTTCAAAGACATGTCTTCTTGGATAAGTGTGTTTATAAAATAAAGTAACAATATAAATATTTTAGCTGCCAACTTTCGTCACTCTTGAGATATAAAGAAACTTTATATGTTTATATTATCTGGAACCAGTCATTACAATGGTCTTCATGTCCACAAAGTGGAGTCTTACTATAAAACTTTAATGGCTCACTAGTCAAAAAACTAGATATCTTTAATGTGTTCACTCACCCTTGTTATAATTAAAATAGGAAGATAATAAACTTTTTATTGATACAACAAGGAAACATCCATATGTTCTTAACCTTCATCTATTATATTTGGACGAGCAACTCAAAGTAGAGGTTAATTTTAAAGATAAGTTGCGTGCCAAACATTATTGACTTTCACCATTTTTGGAGCCACTGTTCATCAATAAATATGTTTAGTAGTTGTCTGCTACTTGTTTAAAATGGTTAAAAAATGAAGCTTAAGAATCAATAACTTGCTAATGTCCTTGTCCTCTTTTTCAAACTATCAGACTACAGTTTTCCAAACAAAAATGAAAGTAAATATTCCTATGTCTCCTTTAGATCAATCAGGATGCGACTTTTGAATCTTAGCTAGACAAAAATCAATGTCCAACCTTTGCCTAAAGTAGTTATAGAAGACAGACTGTCAAGCCTTCTATGTCCATTAAAAATAAGGGATCAAAGTCTGATGGAGAATGTTAAGGTAGAATAGAAGATATAAAAATATAGGCAAAAGGGAGGCAAAGAAATTAGAATTTTTAAATTGTACTTTTACGAACAACTATAGCTTCAGGACACAAAACTTACTAAAATCTTTTCCCTTCTAGAAAACTCACTCAAAAAAATTGTATAAGGTCTTAAAAACACAAAAGGGCTACATATCACACTCTGGATCTGTCTTTTGTGCCTATAAATTGTACTTCCTTCATTCTTAAGAAAGAGGCAATATTAGCAGGCAGTATATCTCAACTGCAAACATATGTAAATGGTTGGCATGCTCACATAGACCACCACGTGGGTAGCCTCACAGATAGTGGAAACACATCCTACATCACTTGTCTTGAATACATCCCCCAAACCCCATAAATATATCCAGCTCTTGCTCATAAGGCAAATCCCTCTCTCTTGATGGCCTGCACTTCATCCCTGAGGGGATATTAAACTGTCTACTCATGCATTCTGAAAGTCTTTTTCTGTGATGGGGGTCAGCAACCCTCCAAAAGCTGTATATTTGATATCAGTTAAGTTCCTCATCAGACCCAGCCAAGTGATGTAATTCACTCCCCAAATTTGGTCAAATATTTTCAGTCATCGTTCTGTTTATCCAGGGGATTTTGAAAAATGCTGATGTGATCTTTAAAAATGAGTATGATTGTCCCTTAATTTATAAGTATAGAAATTTATTGAAACAAAAACCATTCTTAAGAGAGCTTTTTCTGTAGTCTATTCAAATAGGTGTTGTCAGTATAACTCATCCCTGAGATATACTCTCTGAAAAGTGATCCATTTAATCAACTCAACAAATCCTACATACAATGCCAGGGAAGAGTGTAACCATGATTTTTGGAAGTAATTCTATTTTGAAGAAAACTAAAAATTATAGCTTCTATGTGTCTGTCATTTGCTTACAGACAAGAACATTAATGGCTGAAGTGAAGGGAGTACTTAGTATGCACTAGCACTAAGCCTAGCAAGGGAAATTATCTTGTCCTCTCCTTTATGTGACTGGATCCGGGAGAGCTGTAAATGAGAACGGCCTAGTGAAGCCAGGAAAATCTTTATCATCCTTAAATAACTACAGAGTTCTCATGGCCGGATATTGGCTTCCTCTAGCAAATACATCTGAAGAACAATATCAAGTAATTTTTAATCCACTTAAGGGTAGGTGCTCTATTGTATGGCAAACAATGGAAATAAATTTAACAGAATACATAAGTTTTTAAAAATTGAAATCTTTACTGGTACATTGCATATACACATCATGATTGCACTCCATAATGGGGATTTGTACCAATATAAGACACAACTTAATTTTCATTTTTTCCCATAGACCTACTCACCCTACCAGCCCCCTATATACATAAACTTTGTTTCTTTTCTGTTTTTGTTATAATCTCATTATTTCCCCCTTCACCCTATTTCACTTAGAATACATAATTTTAAGTGACCAAGGATCTTCCTGCTGAATATTTACAGTAAAGTTAGAGGAGCTTCCCATGTCTTCCCTTGATCTTTGACATGGAGTAGAGAATAAGCAAGTTGAAGAGAGCTCATGCTTGGATCAGTGCTAACTCAAGTGTTGGTGAATCTGGATATATGTCCTGGTGAGGGTGACCATTTGTATGTGAAGTCTTCACTAAGATACTTAAGACTAAGTCCAGTCATTTCCAAAACAGCACCAAACACCTATAGGACTCTTCTCATATTCGAGGGTTCAGAAACAGCAAATGACAGCTAAACTATAATATGACTATGAAATAAGAAAGTAAATAAGGAGAGCGTATTCCATGTATGTAAAATGAGATAAGGCAATAGAAACAGAATGTTCTGAAAGATGGGGTAAAGATTTCAGTATTATTAAATTGATCAAACAAGGTCTCTCTGAGAAGGTATTATATAATATCTAAAAGAATTCAGAGCAAGACTCATGAATATGTATACTTTTAGAAGAACTTTCCAGGCAAGTACAAAAGAGGCAAAAGTTATTTAAAAGGATGTGAGCACTAACAGCACGTTTGATTAACATAGCCCATTAGCTTCAGACAAGGTTTCTCACCTACATCACTACTGACACACGGTGCCTGATAACTCTTTGCTGTGAGGGAAGTCTTTTTATTACAATATGTTCATAGCATCCTATGCTGTACCTTTTACAAGTCAGTAACACCTCACAGAAAGTTAAACAAACTGAAAATGCTTTCTGGTATTGTCAAATGTTTCTTAAGGAAACAAAACTGTTCCAGTGAAAATCTCTAGTTTAGTGTCAACATAACAGTACACAAATGTATTTTACAAAGTTGTACACTCATCATCTATATGACACATAAAGTGAAAAAACTTTGATCATATTATTTTGGTTCACAGCATACCAACTTTGACTCAAGTTGGTAGACTGATGGTGTTCTAATCCACAGGTAGTACATGCAGTAAAACCTTGGTTTGCAAGCATGATTCATTCCAGAAACACGCTTCTAACTCAAAGCACTTGTATGTCAAAGCAAATTTCCCCATCAGAAATAATGGATTTATTTCACATCTCAAAAATATGCATATAAAGTTACTATAATAATAAAATACAAAATAATAAAAATACAAAATATAAAGAAAAATAAATTAACCTGCACTCACTTCTGAAAACCTTTGTGGCCAGTGTGAGGGAAATGAGAGAGAGGAGGCTTCTTGTAGAGGACACCTTTTACTGTCACTAATGAAGTCACTGCTATCTATTGGCTCAGTGGAACATTTTTTTTTCCCGTGAAATTTTAACAAGGCACTTAAGCAATGACACTTGCTTCTGCCTCCTTTTGAGGATTTTGTGGAAATGTGACAGTGCACTGTCATTAAACAGATCCACTGTTCACACAGCTACAGTCTAATTTGAGTGGTATTTTCTACAAAATTTACACTGTTCCCCACATTTTACACACTTACCTAGTATCACTAAAGTGGGGAGTTGTTCTGCCTTTTAATCCTGTTCTGCAGAGATCATTTTTACAACTTCTTGTGGTTGTAAAACAGTTACCCACAATCCTGCAGCGAGAGAACTATTGGCTCAGTTATTATCCTATGATGTTCACATACACTCTGCCCGCAAGTACCACACATCGATATCAAGTTAAGCTCATTAGAAATATCTGCTCATCTTGCAGAATAAGCTACCCACAACTCAAGGTTTTACTCTCTGTATTTTGATGCAATATGTTGCCAGGTTCTAGGGTGGTAGAGTCTCTTTCTAGAGCTAATTTCTAAGTTCTTCTTGTCTAGAAGAAAGCCTATTGGGTGAGTTTGAGACCTGTACAAGTAAGAAAAAAGTACCCTCAGAAGCACGAGAGTGAACTACTGTGAAAGAAGAGAATAGTGGAGCGCTTGATGGTAACTGTCCTTTTCTATTTCCCACTCCTCAGGCTGAAGTCAAGTCTAAGTTGTGGTATTCAAAACTGCTCAAGTTCTCTAAAGAAGTCCATGTGCAGGATTTTAGGACCTATCCAGTGCACGTGTCTGAAAACTTTGTAATGAATAGATCACACCCACTTCCCTAGCCAGTATACCATAACCTAATCTCCTCAATTCTGCCTGCACTATGCTACATTTCTTCTCCCTAGGCATGATTCAGAGTTTAGCAGTGGTCATTACAGCGCATTAGGTTGGACTTCATTAACATCTACTCATTCACTCAACAAACAGTTTTGTAGATCATGAAATCAGTGGCAGAAGATCTTCTGAGACAAAGCAGAACTCTTTATTTAACAAAAAATCCTTGTTACCCAATATCTTAGAATTTTCAGACACAAAATCAGCTAATAGAGTGAATACTTGAAGCAGCAGTATCTTTCATAAGGGATCCTTTTAAATTCCTAGATAGTGCCCACAGGCTAAATAACACATTGACTTTTATAAAGAACACAGAAATTACTGTGCTGGGTAATCATAATAATAATTAGATATGGCCTACACAGTCATATATATACATATATATATGTATATATATATGTATATATATGTATATATATGTATATATATATGTATATATACGTATATATATATACACATATATATGTATGTATATATATATACATATATATATATATATGTATATATATATATATACATACACACACACATATATATAGGCCAAAAGATACAGAGTTTGGGGTTCTGGTATGGGACATATCTATTTGAAAATCATACAGAGTAAGATGGTGGCAGAGTAAGAAACTCTACTGATCTCTTCCCACAAACACACCAAACTGATCTCTGATTTATGCAACACACTACCTTCAAAACAGCTAAGGAAATCAAGTGGAGGAAAATAGAGCCTACTTTAAATATGAAATTTTCTGAAAACATATTTAAGAAGTCAGGAAGAAAGAACTTCTCATGATACTCCTAAGTCCAAGCATCCTAACAAGAAGAGAGGCATCTTCCATTTGGGGAAGGAAGAGAGGATTAAGACTTGAAATACTATCAAGCTCATCAAGGTAAAAGGCAGACATCAACCACCACGCAAATAATCTTGCATCAAGCCAGTAGACTTGAAAAATTAAAAGAAAAACTAAAGAAAATTACAAAGGAAGGGACAATCCTTTTAATCTCAAAAAAAATGAAGAAAAAGAAAAAAAAATTAAAAGAGAGAGAAAAAAAATCAATGGAAAAAAATCATGAAAGCTGTTTTCAATTACTTTTTTCCAAGACTCAAAGTTTTAGGATTCAGCAATTCATGGTTTTCTCTACCTAGTTCTATAGCCTGTTGGTTTATGAGGGGCTACACTGTTCTAGAAGTTTCCTATGTCCTTTCACCTCAGGCTATGGCAACCATCCATCCCAAGATACGTCCTTACTCACACTGGTAGATGAGATAAGCCAATAGCCTCTGATCTGTATGCAGCAGGGCAGGAGTTCACGCAGTACATATTACTTAATGCCAGCATTTTCAGATCCGTCATTTCTGAGAGCCACACAAGGCAGGCTGGCTTCTCACTTTAAAGGGTGGGGTCCATATCCTTAGCCTCAATTTACACTTTTCAGAGGGTCTATGTCCAGCTCACACCTTCCCCACACCTGTCCCATGGCTGTCAATCATCCAGTCACCGAGGAAGGGAAACACTGCAAATCCTGAAGTGAAGTGATTTAATGGTCATTCTGAGGCTCAGTCTTAAATAATCCCTTCCTGAAATGCCATCTGATCAAATACTCTCTGGCAGTATGTAGGTGCTGCCCTGGATTTCTTCTCTACTGTTGCCTGTTTTGTGGAATGAGTCACTTTAGGAATAAAACCTCATGCTGCTTTTGCAGTTTGCAATAGTTGTGGGCTTTTCTTGGGGCTAATGCTTTTCGTGGGTTTGTTGTTTCTTCCTGGAGCTTTCCATCCTGGGGAATTTAATTTGTGTGTGCAGAGGCAGGTTCCCCTCCGTGGAAGCTGGGTGAGCTTCGAGGTGGCTTCCTTCTTTTCTCTGCATTATGGTCCATTTCTCCAAATTTTGTACCTTCCAGTCTTCCTGTCACTTCTGTCCCTATCCCGAAGATTTATTCTTTTCTTCTTCCCCAAGT
Source organism: Petromus typicus (assembly GCA_004026965.1). NCBI lineage: Eukaryota > Metazoa > Chordata > Mammalia > Rodentia > Petromuridae > Petromus > Petromus typicus. The sequence continues at coordinate 21,348 of PVIR01019920.1, forward strand.
TGTTATTTTCCAGGTATCTGGAATCCAGGTCTGGCAAAGGCTGAATTTTGCAGCTGATTGCTACTCGATCATTTTGGTTCTCCAACATTTTATTGTTTGTCTACTTTACTCAGTAAACATGTAATGATTATATCACAAATTCTTTAACATAGGGTTAGAAATTATGAGGTGACTTAGTTCTATTCACTCTGGGGTTATTAGTTTAGAGATAACCATAATTTTAATTATAAGTGGGATTTGAAGATATACCAAAACCCTGAAGCAAGAACTTAGAAATTTAAAAAAATATTTATTAATGAGGGGCAATCAGCCTTCTCAAATCACGAATTAAGAGAAAAACAAGTCTTTATTCTTTGTGTAAAACTGAGTCAAAATTTCACTTTTCTCTTTACTATAGCCTTGAATTTTCTAGGTGTTTTCTAAGGGAACTGTCAGTTCCCTTAATCTCTATTAAAAGATGCTTTTATTGAGACAGACACTTAGAAGTCAGTGATGTGAATATAACTGAGAAATAAACCTTGTTTTAAAAAGGTTACAGCATAGAAGAACAATAAAAGAAAAAAAGAAAAACAAAAAATACCTATATATCTTATCTTTCCTATTTGGTTTGGGCTAGCCTGAACTTACTTTTTTCCAGGTTATTGAATGTTGAAATTCAGTCATTCTTTCTGGATTGTATTTTGCTTATTTTATTATTACCATTCATAACAACTGTTATTTAACTTCTATTTATTTTACTTGTTTCATTTAACATAGCTGAGGCCCCTAGGGAAAAAGTACAAATATTTTGAGAATATGGAAAACGCATGAAATAATCATAATAATGAACTGGATGTACAAATGAACATTTTATTTTATTTTTATTTTTATTTATTTTTTCAGGCAGGGTCTCGCTTTTGTAGTTCAGGCTGGCCCTGAGCTCAGCCTTGAACTCACAGCAATCCTCCTGCCTCTACCTCCCAAATTCTGGGATTACCATGCCCCACACTGTGGTATGTGGTATTTGGTATGTGGTACTGACTGCTGCTGGGTGTGAGTCTCCACTCCCAGTATTGTATGTGGTTAACCGGGGAATCGAACCCAGGTCCTTGCACTTGCAAGACAGGCGCCAGAACCACTGAGCTAAATCCCCAGCCCCAAATGAACATTTTTAAGCAGAGTATTAATGCTTCCAGAGTCTTGTATTATAGGGATTATTTAAACTACAAGGTAAAATATGTGTTAGGGTTCCCTGGGTGTTGGAATAGTAGATAAGATCAATGTACATGAATGTGTCTTAGGGAAAGAGAGAGATGAATGTGGCCTTTACTGTGGAAATATCTCTAAGGTGTGATACATTTTCTTCCAATCTAAAATGTCTTTCTACTTTCTTGAGGATATTTTTGAAATAAGTAATTTAATTTTATTAATTCATATTTATCTGGGTTTTTATCTTTATTGGTACATTACATATACACATCATGATTGCACTTCATAATGGGCATTTGTAACAGTATAAGACACAACTTAATTCTCACTTTTTTCCCATAACTCTACCCACCCTACCGCCCCCCCATATACATAAAATTTGTTCGCTTACTTTGTTTTGTTTTTTACTTGTGTATTTCTAACAGGGCTCTGGAGACTAGACCTGCAGATGCCCAGTGGGTAACTACCAGCACAATAAGCCTTGGCATCTCTAATCATTTTTGTATCTGTTTCATTTATTATCTTAAAACTATGTGTCAAATCCTTGCTCAGCTCTGCAGGTAGGCATGCTCATGGTGATCACTCAACAACCATCTGTATCATGAGGTGTATTAGCTCTAGATTTTTAAACCCATGGTATCCCCCTTTCAAGACTGAAGGTACCAAGATAAGAGTAACTAAAGTAACTTTTAGGATTTACAGAGACCCCTAATTGACAGCTTTTACAATACCCAGTTTCAGAAACCTGAGAGTGATGCGTAGAAGTCACTGTCTTAAATTTACAGCCACTTTGGGTTCCAGGAAAAACAGCCTCACATAGACTACTTGATGAGGTTACTTTGTCCAAGTAGGAGCAATTACTCCATGATGAAAATTGATCCTACCTCCCCGCTCCAGCAAGAGTGGTGGGCATATGACGGTAAGTAAATTATTCCCTCAAGGAGTGGCAGATATTCTAGGATCTCACTAAATAATCCCCGAGACACAGATCAATTAGACTAGTTCTTGGCCAGGATTACTTAGCTAGCTGCCAGTTAGGTAATCCCCAACCCTTTCCTTTGTTTCATTTTTTATGAAATCCCAAATTTTCTGTCAATTTCTTAAATATCTTTCTCTGTGCTTCCCAGCATGGCCAGCCCAATTAAAGTTCCTTTCTTACCCTTCAGCATGGCTCATTTCTTTGACTGACATTATGGGCCTGATGGCTAAGCCTAATCTCTTGAAACAGCAGAGTTCTATCCCAAAAGTCTAGCAACATTTGGTTTGACACAAAACAAAATTTGCCAAAGAAAATAGTAGGCAAAGATTTCTTTAAGGTCTGAAACCACACAGGAAATTGAATTAAGTTCTTCTTATATTAAGGATTCCACCAAGTGAAATTATGTTGAACTATGTAAAGATGAAAATCCAAGTACAAGTGGATTTAAAACAATACTTCATAGGAATTCTGTAGATTCAGAGGATCTCTATATATGTTGAAAACACTTTTCAACAACTAAGAATAATTAATTTCCTAATTATCTGTTAAAAAAAATCTTTGCGTCTATTCCCTAGTCACTAAGAAACCAAAACAAAGACCTATTATAGTCAGAAAACCTATGGCAGCAGGAAAACTTGACCCTATGTTTGCACTTTTGCATGTTATTTACATTAATGGCATCAGAAATACCAGGGACTAGAAGAGTTAAAAAAACAGTCCATTTGTTAGACAAAAGCAAGACCACTAGCATTTCAGCTAGATTTACAGAATAGGAGTCCACATATATAAAATTAGAAGATTGTATATCAAAGAACCAAAGACAATCAGTCCAACAGGCATTCTTTTTTGAGCAGATTGGTTTTTGCAGAGGAAGTGGAGCTGGTGATAGGATTATCTTCGCTAAAACACATGTTTTCCCACATTCCTGCTGGGAGAATTAAATACTATCTCTGTGATGCCAATGGAAGTAATGGAATTTCCTCAGATGAAGCCAATATCAAAGAATTAAATTGTTGAAAGAAAACAAAGTAGCAGATTTTTGGAGATATTTCCAGTATTTAATAGAGTTAGCATACCAGATTTTAAAAGAGATTGACATATCAATGAAACCAACATCCGTCAATTCATCTGGCATTTAAATATGGCCCTGTCTTTGTTCAGTTTTGTTTGTGTAGCCCCAGTTGATTTGGGATGGAATTATCTTCACATGTGCCTCACCAATTAAGGTTTCAGGAAGGGCAGTTCTCCAAAATCAAGTGCTCTGCGAATTAGCCAAACAAGGGGAAAGATTCTGAGCAGTTAAAACTAATGTTATCTGCTAGAGTCCACATTTAACTTAAGTTACTGAAAACCAAAGTGGTGAAATTAAATTTTCAAAGTGAGTAATTAACTGAAGAGCCAATTTGCTGAAGCTTGTTTTGCCAAATTGAGTCCTATAAAACCAATAACCAAATAGACATTGCACAAATTGATACAAAAGCAATGTTAATACTAGATATTAGTATCTGAACATAAAAATAGTTTCTGAATATTAAATATATGAAGAAGAATATTTTACCCTAAAAATAGGGCGTATGTATGTATGTGTTTTGTTCTCAAAATTTTACTTTCAGTAAATTTTCTTTTTTAACCATTTTTTATTTCAAGTATAACTATAAAACAATTTCTTTTGAAAACATCTTACAAATTTAGGTACAAATCATAAGAATCATGAAGAGTTATCCTTAATTAGAAGATTCACTGTCATCTGTAAAATTTTGAATCCCTTTTTAAAGTCCTGACATTATTATGCAGTTCCATCATTTTTTCTAAAAAATTAAAATTTAACATTTCCTAATGAATAGCAACCAATTATAGTTTTGCATGGTTTTAGTTGTGTATAATCAATTTATAAATTTAATTAAAATTTTGTTAAAAATGTAAAATATATGCCTCTTTGGATGTTTTCACTTTAAATTGCATTATTTAAATTTTTAATTGAGTAAATCTAAGGGAGAACTTCAAATCTGGCTAGGGCAAGTGAACCGTGTGCCTGTCTCCTGAGCCTAAAGGTTGAGACTCTGTCTCCCTGCAGATTCGGAGACCCTTAGGGGCTCGAGCACACTCGCTCCCACGCGTTGAGCCTTGTCAGCGGCCATCTTGACAGCCCCACCCCTCTGGTCTCTCACCCATGGCCTCACCATCCCCCATAGCTAACGCCATATAGACCACCCACTCACAAAGGTCTCTTATTGGGCAAAACCCTAGGTCAAACCTATAGACCCTCCTTTCCTCCTAGCCTTCGCCCCGCCCTGTGACCTTTTGCTATATATGTAACACTTAAACCTGAATAAATCGGAAGTTCCAGAAACATTCCCCAGGGTCTGTGCTTGACTCTGCGCCTCACCTTCTCTGGCCGGGAAAACCTCACATAGACAACAACCAACAACAACCATTCACATGGAAGTATGAAAAGATAAAAACAATCTGCATACAAAATTACATAATATATGAATTATGTTTTATATATATAGCAACTGTTTTATATATATTATATATAATATATATAAATTGCTATTTTTCTGATGTCAGAAACTTGTCATAAAGAATTTTGAGGTTACCAATTTAAATGTGTGAATTTTTCATGTAATTTTCCTTTAAATGGTTACTTTGTGGTTCCGAATGTGGTCTTCAAATTAGCAGCATCAACAAAATGCCATATTTCTATGCCAAAGGTATTAAATTAGAACTTCTGGAAGTAGAAATAGAAGCGAGTCCCACACACCCCTCCATGTCTTAACAAGCCTGTGTGTGATTATAAAGCACAGTAACATTTGAGAAGTACTCAAATTACATAGTAGACAACTCTAATATAGAGTTGTGACATGAAAGGATTCCTTGACCACTGAAGTTTAAGGAGGCTCCAGAGCAGCTGATATGGAGTATGAATCAAGAAGCCACAACAAGAGCGATCTTCCCCAGCTCTCGTTAGGTCTGTGATCTGTTTGTTCTCAGAGTATCTTGATAATGAGCATCAACCCAGGGATACTTTTGAATACAATCTTTCTCCCTCTCCAGTCAGAAGGAAAGAAATGCTCGCCATAACAACACTCTCAAAACAGGACTTCCTTCCTTTACCATTCTAACACTTTCCTATCACTCACCAACACCTTTGGAAGAAATTGGAAGAAATCCAAAGCCTTTGAAAACTCTTCCAGCACATTTCAGAATTGGGGAGTTCTGGGCAATTATGGTTTTGTCCTTCGGAGTCTCTGGCTAAACTTTCACGTGAGAGAAAACGTTGCTTGTAAAAATCCTGTACTATGTAGATTATCAGGGAAATGTCTGATCCACTACAACTGTACTCACGACACCTTTAATCATAGGTATTATAAGTGCATGTTGCATTTTGACATGAAAAAGGGGATCTGAAACAAACACATAGAGGAATAGTAGCTTCCTATCACTGTGGCTTCAGATTTCCTTACAGAAATACATGGATTTGGCCCCTTTTTGTGGCTTAAAACTTCCAACTCATTCTGTTGAAGACTACACATTTTGGAGTCTAGCTCTTCTTGGTCCAATCTGAACTTTGTCACCTATTTAGATCTTAGATTGCTGGAAAATATTTTATTTTTATTATTTCCCTTTTGGATGATCAATATACTTTTCAATAAATTTCTCAAGAAGTGAAGTTAAAAGAAGTGACAAATACACTTACACCACTCCTGGTTCTCAATATAATCAGCTTTCGTTATTAGTTAGGGTAAGCAAAGGTCAAGCTCACTCTAATATGTTTAAAGGATAAGGGGTGTGACAGAGCCTTACTTTTCAATACAGCAACCCCAAGAATAATAAATGATACTGTAATCATTGTAGAAATGAAAATTTTCTGCTCCTTACTAGTGCCGAGACGATTTTAAGGTTTCAGTTACCTTAAAATTAATTTTTAGTAGAAACAACACGAACCTAAAACATTTTATAGTTTTATCTGATCATAAGTTAACTTGGCTCATCTATGCAATGTTAGAGATACAGATTTCCAGCCTCAACTATCCTGCCTACTTTAAACCAAAACTTGATGAAGTGACACAAACTGACCTAACTGTAACACATCTTGCAAGGAATCTAGTCCTCTCAAACAATAAGAATCTTTGGGAAGTGGAATACTCTGATAATCCTTGAAGAACAGTGGAACTATGTTTCTATCGTCAGCTTCTGAAAAGCTAAGGTAATGTATAGAGGTATTTTCTAGATCATTTAGCAAGTCTAAGTTTCAGTCCATTTTAGAAGTGATATTTTTTTAGACTTGCCTATCCAAAATTATCGGAGGTAGTGGGGGAAGTCTTCTCAGCAATCTGAATAAAAGAAATCTCTGTGACCTAAAATGAGTTAAATGAAACTTTCACTTTAAACATTTTCTGTCAGAGGAGAGGATTGACAGTTACAATACCAGTTCCAATATCCACTACACTAGCATGTAGCAAGTGGTCAACTCTAAAGAAAATATCTGAAATATAATTTTAGGTTAGAGTTTTCTAATAGGAAGATTGAAAACTGGACAGGATTCAGAGAAAAGAAATCATTCAGTTAGTGAATTATTCAGGAAGAATTTGTATTGTCATATTTCTTATATGTTATCTTATTGACTGTTTTCCATTTGTATATTGAGGGATCATTATGACTGAACTCTTCTCACATTTGAAGTAAAATTGTAAATTTATTTTATAGAGAATTTCCCTATATTTTTTCTGAATTGTAAACAGTTTAATTGGACTTACTTGCTATGTTTTCAATTTCTTTTTCTTAATTATCTTTATTGGTACATTAAATATACACATGATTGCACTCCATAATGGGGATTTGTACCAGTATAAGACACAACTTAATTCTCATTTTTTCCCATAGCCCCACCCACCCTACCACCCCCCCATATATATAAAATTTGTTTCCTTACTTGATTTGAGTAACTCAACAAAATGTATGTATGCTCTTGAATAAAGTTTTTTATATGTACTAATATAGCAAAGCTTTTCTAATTTAAATTTACATGGAGAAAATTACCACACGGAATATTTAAAAGTTCTCTAATTAAACCCAATTTTGGTAGACACATTGAAATAATCCAGTTTTAGCAAAAAATAATAACCACTTCCTGCACATAAATATGCATTAATATATATATATATTCAAGAGCAATATAGAAAATAGAAACATTAAGATAAATTTTGAAAATTTGTGAAGTTGTCAATTTAAAAACTGAACACTTATAGCACAATCACTTAGGAAAATGTATAGGTTAAAAGTTTTGGCCAGGCGTGATGGTTCATGCCTGTAATCCCAGCACTTGGGAGGCAGAGGCAGGAGGATTGCTGTGAGTTTGAGGCTCATTTTGGCTATATAATGAGCTCAGGGCCAGCCTGAACTACAAAAAAAGTGAGACCTTGTCTCAAAAAATAAAAAATAAAAATAAACATAAAAAGATTTGTTCTTTCAAGTCTTTGCCTGAACTATTTTATGAGATGAAATATTTCTTGTCACATGCAATACTATGCAGGTATTCTGAGCCACAGCATATTTACCTTCAACTATGGGCACTATAGACACATGTTGCATTTTCTCTGAGGGTTGAGAGGAGAGATCTCATAAAATCACAAAGCAGTAGTTACTGTATAGTGTGACCTGGAAGTCCCTCTCAAGAAAAATTTTCTCAGGCCAGGGATTTAGCTTAGTGGCTCCAACACTTGCCTTGGAAGCACAGGTCTCGAGTTGAATTCCGGGTAACCACATACAACAATGCCGGGCATGGTAACTCATACCCACCAGCAATCAATACCACATACCACAGTGCAAGGCATGGTGGATCACGCCTGTAATCCCATCCCTCAGGAGGCAGAGGCAGGAGGATTGCTGTGAGTTTGAGGCTCACCTGGGTTACATAGTGAACTCGGGACCAGCCTGAACAACAAAGCGAGATTCTGTCTCAAAAAAATAAAATAAAATAAAAATTAAAAATTTCTCAGTCCACCTGTGGAGCTGCCAGGGTCATGTGATTTGAATTCTCTAAATAATATTGCTTAAGAGCACAGGCTTTAGAGTGTGGCTTTTCTGAGTTCCTTCTGAGAATCTGTTATGACAGATTCTGAAAATCATTCATCTTTTGTTTTAGAGAAGATAAATATCTCAACAACTCATTATGGCATTGTGATCCAAAGCCTTATGAAGTCATAGGTGGGGCTTTTCAGAGGTGGCTGGATACAGAGTGTATGATACTGAGATTAAATATGTGAGATTAAATATGATACTGAGATTAATTACTAAATTAGTCCACTGCTTAGTTTGGCATAGTTTTGTGAATGGATAATAGCAAGACCTTTCCTGGGTGTGAGTGCTACCCATTCTAAGGGCACATAGTCTGGACAGAATATAAGAAAGAATGAGAGGGCTGCTGCTTTTGTTTGTCACTTGCTGCTTTTGCTGCCTTCTGCCTGCCATGTACTATTTCTCTTCTGTGATGCCCCTTTGCAATGTCACCCTGCCTTGTATCTAGCTGGTTATAGACTGAAATCTCTACAAACGGAGCTGAAATAAACCTTTACTCCTTTAACTTTGGGTGTCGGTTATTTCTTTTTTTCTCAGCAGTAAGAAAAAAAGTAATTAAGACCGCTTCTCAATGCAATGAATCTAAAGGGAGATGGCAGATACACAAACCCAGCATAAATATCAGTACTCGGAATAGTTCATGCTCATTGTTAATTATGTTAACCGAAGATGTCACTTTCTTTAAAATTATCGAATAACACAAGGTATGATGGAGTAGTTCTCAAATATCATCCCCAGACATATGTGATATGTCATATGTTATGTGATATAACATAGGACTGTGTTAATATGCAACTTCAAGGTTCCCATGTACAAATAAGACCTTCAAATCTGTTAGCTTATAATTGCATCCTTTAAAACAACAAAACTAAGTCAACATTCTTCTTAGTTCTCTATATAAACTAAGCAGCCTTCTGATTGCCACATTTCAATATTTTTTTCACAGTACAGTAGAGGCTCACTGAAAGTAGCCTCTGATCAGTATCACCTGTGCACATTTTGGAGCTGACAATTCAGTATAATTCAGATGATACACTAATCAGTATAATTCAGATCTTATAGATGGAGTAGGCATTTCCAAACTGGACATAAATTCTTCACAGATCACAACACTTACCAATGTGTAAGGATGAAATCCTTGACCTATTGGCTTTCATATCTTCCTCAAAAGTGGAGTAGTTACTGGAAAATTTTGAGGAATAATTTTCCTTTAAAACACTTGTTTTTCAGACAGTAGTTTACCATTACTAAAATGAAGTCTTACAGTCAGAGATTATAAATAATGTGAAGCAAGGTGTTATTGGAAAGTGTGTTCAAAGCTCCATTAGCAAAGTGTAGGTTGTAGTGAGATTAAGAAATGCAGCTCCAAGTCCATCTTTATTAGCAATATCAAGCAGGAAGAAAAGAACCTGTCTTCCTAGACATATCAAATAAAGCCCTCCACAGACCATATGTCACCAAAGCTCCACTCTCCCTTGAAAGAGGCAGTTGACTGAAGAAGCTCATCCATTCTCACTCTCAGAGTGTGAGGATTGGTTGGCCCTAATTAAAATACTTAGAGTGAAACACTGGTAAGAAGGTTTAAAACAGAAAGAGAATATGAGGGAATTAGAGTGATGGTAAACAACATGCATGTCATTAATTAATTGTTGGGGGAGAATTTTTGATCCCATGGCTTTTGTTGATATTTTCTGGCTTTACTGTTTTCTGTTTATATTTTCAGGGATTATCAAGGTTGCATTACTCTTTTCTTCTAATCTGTAAAGAAAACCTTAAATTTTTGTCTTTAGAGCAATTCCCCC
>PVIR01019921.1:0-31413 GCA_004026965.1 Petromus typicus
TGAAAAACTTCAATAGAGAGCAACTACATGATCAAGTAGAAGAAAATGTTGGTAAACTAAAAGGTGGGTCATTTGAAAGGAATCAATTAGAAAAGCTAAAAAGTGTAAGAAAGAATAGAGAAAGCCTACGAAAGTTAGTTATCCTGATGAGTATAGATGCAGAAGTCCCAATAAAAAGCTAACTCACCAAATTTAGCAGTGTAATAAAAGGATCATATATCATGATCAATACCCCTGGTATGCAAAGAATATATTCCTAAATAAACAAATGTGCATATCACGTTAACAGAATGAATAATAGATACAAAAGGGGCCGGGGATATAGCTCAGTGATTCCAGCGCCTGTCTTGCAAGCACAAGGACCCGGGTTCGATCCCCGGTAATCACATAACAATACTGGGCCTGGAGACTCACCCCAGCAGCAACCAGTACCACATACCACAGTGCCAGGCGTGGTGGCTCATGCCTATAATCCCAGCACTCGGGAGGCAGAGGCAGGAGGATTGCTGTGATGTGAGTTTGAGGCTGAGCTCAGGGCCAGCCTGAACCAAAAGCGAGACCCTGTCTCAAAAAACCTTAAAAAAAAAAAAGTAATAATAGATACAAAAAAGTATTTGACAAAATTAAACATCCTTATGATAAAAAAATGCATAACTCTTAACAAGTAGGTGTAGAGGGAATGGACTTCAACATAAAGTAATCCATGTAGATAACAAGCACATAGCTTAACTAATACTCAGTACAAAGTCAAAATCTTTTCCTCAAAGGTCAGGAAGAAGGCACGGGTATCTACACTTAACATTTCTATTCAACACATCCCTGGAAGTTTTAGCCACAGTAATTTGGTAAGAATAAAAAATAAAAAGAATAAAGACTGACCAGGAATAAATTAAATTATCTCTGTTTCAGATTTCATGTTTGTATATATGGAAAACCTTAAAGATACCACCAAAATACCATTAGAACTAATAAGTGAGTTAAATATTCTTGTAGGATAGAAACTGAGCTTACAGAACCATTCACATTTATATACACCAACAGCAGATTATTCAACACAGAAACTAAGAAACTGTCTCACAATAGCATCTAAAAGAATTGTCTTGGGTATAGTGACACATTCCTGTAATCTCAGTGCTCAAGAGGCAGAGTTAGGAGGATCTCCAGCTGCAGGGCAGCCTGGTTGGCATAGTGAGCTGGCCTAGACTACACAGCAAGATGTTATCACAAAAGAACCCATAAAATATATAGAAACAAATTAAACCAAGTAGATGAAGCATTTGTACACTTCAAACTATAAAATACTAGTGAGAAAAATTAAGTCTTACATATACTGGAAAAATTAATATTACTAAAATATTTGCACTACACAAAGTGACCTACGTATTCAGTGCAATCCATATATAAATTCAAGTGATATTTATCACAGAAACAGAAAAAATACATTTATGCTGGATGCCAAAATGACAGAAATAGATAAAGCAATTGTGAACAAGAATAAATTTGTGGTATAATTTATTCTCCCCATGTCAAGTTATATTTCAAAGTTATAGCTGTTAAATATCATAGTATTATCATAAAAGCACCAGGCTTAGAAATAAAGCTACATAGGCCAACTAATATTTAACAAAAATACCAAGAATGGGGAAAGCCAAGTCTCTTCAACAAATAGCACAGAAAACACTGAATACACAAGTGTACAAAGAGGAATAGAACCCTTAACTTATATCATGTACAAGAATCCAAATACATTAAAGATATCAGTGTAAGATTTCGAATCATAAAACTAGAAGAAAACATGAGAAAATCGCTCCATCTTGACATAGACTAACAATAATTTTCTATTGATACCAAAGGAAAAATAAATACATGGAACAACATAGAACAAAAACTTTTTCACTCTAAGGTAATGTAATGAAAAGGCAAACTGTACACACTAGGAGAAAATACTGGCAAACCATTTGTTCAAAAAGGGATTAGCATCTAAAACTCAATAGTGAAGGATAATGAATAACAAAGAGAAAAACTGAACAAAGAGTATCAATGAATATTTTTCCAAACGGGACATAAAAGGTACAGTAGGCAATTAAACAGTGCTCCATGGCAATAGCCAACAGGGAAATGTAAATCACAACCAGAGTAAGATAGCATCTCACTCTTATCATCAGACAGTCAAAAAATAACATCCTGACAAAAACCTAGAGAAATGGGCCAGGGATTTAGCTCAGTGGTTGCAGCACCTGTCTTGCAAGTGAAAGGGCCTGGGTTCCATCCCGCAGTCGCCACATACAACAGTCCTGGGTGCAGAGACTCACGCCCACCAGCCATCAACATCACACACCATAGTGCAGGGTGTGGTGGCTCACACCTGTAATCCCAGCATCCGGAGGCAGAGGCAGGAAGATTACTGTGAGTTCAAGGCTGAGCTCAGGGCCAGCCTGAATTACAAAGTGTGACCCTGTCTCAAAAGAAAAAAAAAAAAAAGAAAGAAAGAAAGCACGGAGAAGAGAGGCACTCTGTGGATGGGAGTGAACAGGTAGAGTCATTGGACAAAAAATATGGAATTTCCTCAAAAGGTAAAGACAATACATAACATACGACTCTAGGACTCATTTACATCTTTATTTTCTCATACCAGAGAAAATAGAAAATGCTCAATGTAAAATAGGGTGAAGGGGGAAAATGTTGAAATTGTAACAAAAAAGTAAGGAAACAAATTTTATGTATATAGGGGGGCAGTAGGGTGGGTAGAGCTATGGGAAAAAATGAGAATTAAGTTGTGTCTTATACTGGTACAAATCCCCATTATGGAGTGCAATCAGGATGTGTATATGTAATGTACCAATAAAGATTAAAAAATTAAAAAAAAAAAAAGGTAAAGACAGGTCTATCATGTGGTCCAGTTACCCCAGTTAAGAATACATGTCCCTGGAAAATGAAATCAGCACATTGAGATCTCCATTTCCACGTTTACTACAACCTTATTCACAGTAACAAAGTTGTAAAATCAACAGAAGTATCCTTTTATTAAAGGATAAAGGAAACATGGTAGATTATTCAGTCATAAAAAGAAACTCTAGCACTGTGCAATAACATGGATGTGTGTGAAGTGATATCACCTGCACACAGAAAGACACATGTTATATGAACTCACTTATGCACAAACAAAATTATCTGCATTTATATGCACCAAGAGAAGATTACTCAAAGTAGAAATAAGGAACTGTTTCACATATAACAGTTTTAAAAAGCTCATAGATGCAGATTAAAAGAGTGGTAACTAGATTTGAAATGGGAATACATTGGTCAAAGGCACAAATTTTCAGTGATAAAAAGAATAAAATTTGGAAATCTAATGTGGAGCATGACCCTATAGTTGTTATACATACTTAAAGTTTATTAAAGGAATGTTATCTTAAGAATTCTTCCTGTGAGCACATGCACACAAACATATACTAAAGATATCTATGAGTTTGTGGGTATGTTAATTAGCTTGACTAATATAATCATTTCAAGATGTATACCTATATCACATTATACTGTACACCTTGAATACATGTCCTTTTTGTCAATTACATGCAAGCAATTGTTGAAAAAAAACACAATGCATTTTCAGAACTGTTTATCAGTGGTTTCTTTTTCTTATAGATCTGAGAATTTTTTTTTCCTGTGGCTTTCATATATCAAATGTCCATTAAATTACTCAGATACAAACCGTGTATCAGTCACTAGATTTACCTACGGTATGTAGTATTATGGAGAAATCTGAGATTAGCTCAATTCCTGTAAGTTGTTTTTGATTTTCCATCTGCTTGGATTTAAAAATTATTTAATCCTGAAGTTTTAAAATATTATCAATGTATATTTAAAGTTGATATCTTGTCTTTGCTTTGTTTTGTCTTTTGTCAAGAGAATATTACCCCTTTAAAAGCCAACTTTCTTCAGTTTAGAATATTGCTTTCATTATATGACCTACTATAATTTTTTTTCTGTTCTTTAAATTCAATATACAGGTCCTATATTTTACTTTTCTCTTCCTCTGTTTCTTTTACTTGGTTCATTTTTTCATGCTTTCCCATACAAGGCTGAATATTCTCCTTCCCTCTAAAGTTCATGTTGAAATTAAACTCCCAGTACAACATTATGCAGCCTCGCCTCTTGGAGATAATGGAGTCATATGTGCTCCACTCTCACAAGCGGGTCCTGGGGCCTTTATATAGGTTTAGACAAAGAGAGTTCATCGTGTTGTTTTTCTGTCCGTTCCATTTGAATATGATAGCATTCCTCCTCTCTGATCGATGCAGCTTGATCTTGGACCTCCCAGCCTTCAAACTGTGAGAAAATAGATATCTGTTCCTTGTAAATTACCCAATCATAGTTTTGTTACAGGAGCATAAACGGGTTAAGATACTCTATTCTCTGAAAATTATCAAATGTGCTTCTATAGTACTGATTCACTTTTATATTTCAATAATTCTATTTTTAATCTTCAACTATCTTTTTATCCTTGGTAATCTGCTGGTGGCTTTATTTTTTTTAATTTTAAATGTTTTTCTATGCATTTATTTCCACACTTGAATTCATTTTACATATCATCTAGTTTAAAATTATTCCCTGACATGTTCATTAAACTTTCATTTAACTACACAGAAACACTATCTTATCAAAAACTAAAGCATGTATCTTTGTGTTATTTGATTTTCATGAGAAAGTTACTCAAAGAATACGACTTCCCTAAGCATCTTCTGGTGATAATTAGCATTTAGGTGTGGGCTTGTATGAAGAATTTAGAAATATAAGAAATTTTTGGGATAAGTGTTAAATATACAGCTTTTAAAACACTAACTTCTATAATCCTATACAGTGATCTCCCGAGAGAGCAGGTCTGTTGCTTAGCCAAATACATTTTATCTTTTTTTTTTTTTTTTAAGGTTTTTTGAGACAGGGTCTCGCTTTTGGTTCAGGCTGGCCCTGAGCTCAGCCTCAAACTCACATCACAGCAATCCTCCTGCCTCTGCCTCCCAAGTGCTGGGATGACAGGAGTGAGCCACCACGCCTGGCACTGTGGTATGTGGTACTGGTTGCTGCTAGGGTGAGTCTCCAGGCCCAGTATTGTTATGTGGTTTCCAGGGACTGAACTCGGGTCCTTGTGCTTGCAAGACAGGCGCCGGAACCACTGAGCTATATCCCGAGCCCTACATTTTATCTTTTGCTTTGTTTCTTTTCAGAGTTTTCCTCAATGGTCATATAATTAGCTAGGTCTGAGATCCACCTGCCTGAAGAGCATTAAATCTATGTCTCCATCCGACAACTCTGTCTGCATGTAACTTTCACAGAATGTTTTATGTGCTTCGAGTTTTAATGAAGGATATTTGCTTAATTCCAGCAAATAAATTAGCTCCCATGTGATATTCAATAGACATTTTCCTCTACATTAACCCTTTTTGTTCTACATGAATTTGAAAACTACCATACTCAGAAATACCAGAAGTACTTTTTTTAAGCACTTATTCTTCATAACATTTTTCATTTAATAACTTTGATGACTCTAATATGCAACATGACCCAAACTGTGCAGATGAATTTTCAAAATGCCAAGTTATGTCTTTGAGTTTTGCCTTTGAGGTCAAATAATGTATTAGAAATCAAAGGACTTGGGCCGGACTAAGAAGGCAGAAGACTTAATTTCGAGCATGTTGTCCAATCCCCTGCTTTACTGTAGGAACGAAGCATTCCTGGGGCATGGTGGGGAGCGAAGCACACAACTGTGGGAAAGGCTGACGCTCAGGATTGCACAGAGGGAAGAAATGGATGCCTGGCTACCCAGATGCAGATGGCTGCAACAAAAAAATCAATTTTCAAGAGCAATGGTTATTAAAGTGTAACCATCCTCAAAGCTTTTAGGGAGTAAAATCATTCTATGTGAACTGATTATGCTCTTTATCTCTCATGCAAATATCTGGCACTGGGAAAGAGGCCAAGTGCAGCATCTGAAATCGGTTTGGCACTGTCCGTTGTGTCTCCGCGGGCGGTGCTGGGAGAGTCCACTCTCCCCAGCTCTTCTTCAGCTTTCAGAATGATTTTTCTTCCGATGCACAAAACTGGTGAAAGTCAGGCCAAGGTGGAAATTTTTCTCCATGAGGTAAATGTTTTCAATAATTCAATGCAACTAATGACAAATCAAGAAATATATCATTCTTTTAAACATTTTTTGAAAGATATTCTTTTTATAATTGACTTTATTGGTACATTTTATATATGCATTATGATCATTATCAACCCTGAGGGTTTGTACCAGTATGTGACACATCTTGATTCCCATTTTTCCCCATTTCCCTGCCCTCCTTACAACCCCCCCCCCATATACATAAGCTTTGTTTCCTTTTATTTTTTTAACCATCAAAATGTTATTTATTTTTTCATTTTTTGGAGACATAATCTTGATTTGTGGTTCAGGCTGGCCCTGAACTGAGCCTTGAACTCACAGCAATCCTCCTGCCTCTGCCTCCCAAGTGCTGGGATTACAGATGTGTGCCACTGTGCCAGGCACTGTGATATGTGGTTCTGATTGCTGGTAGGCATGAGTCTCTACACCTGGCACTGTGATATGTGGTTACCGGTGCTCAAATCCGAAATATTTTCTTCTTATTTCCCAATACCTATTATACATTTTAGAACTCATTTACACCTTCAGTTTCTCATACCAGAAAAATGATAGTGTTTACCCATCTGTGTCCTATTTATTTTACTTATGAGTATATCCTCAAGATACATCTGAGTATAAATTTATACTCAAATTTATTTCTCAAACTCTTTAATTAAATCAAAAAGGAAGCAATACTTCCAATTTCATTCCTGGAAGCAACCATTACCTTGATTCCAATAGCAGAGAAAAACTTAACTAGAAAAGACAAGTGCAGGTTACTCTCCCTAATGAACACAGATGCAAAAGTCTTCAATAAGATACTAGAAAGCAGAATATAGAGGGTCATCAGGAAGATCACACACTCTGACCAAGTTGGATTCATCCCAAGGATGCAAGGATGGTTTAACATAAATCAATAAACATAATACATAAATCAATAAACGTAACACACTATATTAACAAACTCAAGGAGAAAAACTGTATAGTCATCTCAATAGATGCATAAAAAGTGCTCGATATAATCCAACATCCACTTATGATCAAAACCTTTCAGAAAATTGGAATAGATGGACTTTATCTCAACCTAATAAAAGCTACTTACAAGAAACCAACAGCGAGCATCATACTAAATGGTCAAAAACTGAAACCTTTTACACCGGGATCAAGAACAAGACAAAAATGTCCATTATCATCACTCTTGTTCTATGTCGGGCTGGAAACATTAGCAACAACAATTAGACAAGAGAAAGAAATAAAAGGATGGAAAATACGAAAAGAAGTTAAACAGTCATTGTTTTCTGATGACATGATACTCTATATAGAAGATTCTAAGAACTCAAACAAAAGACTGCTACACTTAATTGCCAAATTTAGTAGCCTAGTAGGATACAAGTTCAATACTTGAAATTTATAATTATTACTGTGTAAAACAAAGGTGGGGATGAGGGCATGTTGAAATAACTGGTTAAAAATGAAAAACTTAATTAAATATGTTCTTTTACATCATGTATGCCATATAATAGTTATTATCTAAATTTGAAAACATTTCTTTTGGAGTCAATGCAAAAGAAATCACAATTCTCAGACAAAAAAGAATGGAATAAATGAGGTGATTTAAACTGTAATAAACATCAAACTAAGTAAGATGTGTCTTATTTCATTAAAAATGACAAGAAGAACCAATCTCTTGTGTGATGTACATTTTTGTTAACCTTTGCCTTGCTTTTTTGAGTAGGTAGCTGGTAATGATAAAGTACTTTGATGCACAAAGGTTGGTTTTGTCTTTTCTGTTATGCCAAGTGTCAGGATACCTTTCCAAAGTGTGGGCATCACAATCAAAACCCAGGGCGAAGGTTACGTTGGTGTTGATGATGCGAGTGTATGGGCTCTCGCAGTAAGTGTAGCACTGTCTGTGTCACTTGCATTCGTCTTGCCCACTTAGCCCCCTTTGGTGCCACGCCTACCCCATGAAGAAAGAAGAGCTGGGCTGGAACCCAGTGTAGAACCTCCAACTCAGAATTCTCAGCAGCGGCGAGGGTGCCAAGGGCAGACACTGTACACCACAAACCTGAGAGAGACGAAAGGCTCTCCACTTGCTCCTTGGGCTACTGCACAGGTCTGGGCAGTCTCAGGCCCCACCACAAGAGTGCGCAGAGGGGACCACACAGAAGAACACACGTCTGCAAAGTCGGACAGCCTCATCTGGCAGAAGAGGATGTGCACAGGAGAAGTGAGCTGACCTGTTGATTAGCACTTGTGGGACACTGTCTGGGACGACCAGGAATAAATATAGAGGCTTGGGAGAGACATTTTGAAAAGCATGAAGCTCCTATGTGAGCCACTGAGGAGTACAGATATTGTTATAAATAGGAACCCATTCTTTTGGACAGACGGCTATGTTACAGATAAGTCAGTTTTCATTAAGAGTGGATTCGGTCACTGAAGAGATTCTAACATGCAGTGACATCACTGTTAAACATACAGGCCAAGTAGTGGAGCATATTTGTAATCCTAGTTACTGGGGAGGCAAAGCAGGAGGAGACATGTATTATGTATTAACTCACACATAAATTAAAACCGTACCACATAAGACTGACCCTTATAGTACTTGTCTATCTGTGGCAAAAATAGATACATGGACATTTTTAATTCAGCTCAAATATGTCAGAAATCTATATTTGGAAGTCAATTACTGCATTCATTGTTCTTTTCTTACCTTAACCACTTTGGAGCATGAGATAATGGTCAAGAACATAAAACATTAATTATTCCGGGGACATTTTGGAGCGAGAAAGAGTGGAGGGAGAGAGAAGGTAAACATTTTAACAACAGTCTGAGTTTTAAGGTGGCTGCATAAGGACCTGTTTGTGAAACTATTTGCACTATCTTGTCAGCATGGAGATTCTGACCCCCACAACCAGAAGGTCCAGAAGGCCTGGACCACTGCCCCTTCCGGCCCTAGTTGGGAGGAGCATTGCCCCCTTCCGCCCCTAGTTGGGAGGAGTATTGCCCCCTTCCGCCCCTAGTTGGGAGGAGCATTGCCCCCATCTGCCCCTGTTTGAGAGGATGCGATGACTTCCTCGGGTTTTAACTTCCACATTTTCAAAATGAGGACATTGAGGTGGGTGGTTCTAATGCATTTTTTAGTGCTCATATTTCATATTATTACTTTACTTTCACCTCCTTTTATAGGTCCGTAGGGATATTTTGGCTTCTGAAAGAACAAATTTTTTGGTTGAAAATAAACCACCCCTGAAATATAAAGAAAATGCAAATATGAGAAACAAACAAGGACGAAACGCCAAGTGCAGGGGTAGTGATGCTTATGGATCTGGCTTTTATCCTTTGGGTTTTAAAGAAGAATTAATCACTTTCTCTTGGAATGCTCATTTCAAACACACGTGAATTGTGACCAAATATTATCTACTACCACTGGCTCCACAGAGGCGCTTCTGGCAATAAATCGCCACATCAGTATACATCGTCTCCCAGAACTGCAAACATGTTGGAACAGAAAAATCTGGAAATAACAAAAGTAGGTCAAGGTAATACTGCATGAAGTGTCTTATTCTTCCACTAGAGATAAATCGCAAGGTTTGTGCGTGAAATCAGAGATGGTAAACTGGAGAACAACACAAGAGAAACTTAGAGGTCTAAGACTAGTGTGGTACAAGCACATCTGAGAATTTTGTGTGTCCTGGCTATCGTGTGTCAAACTGAAAGAAAGCGTGACTACACAGTGTCACACAGGGAACGAGAGGCTCATGGCCGAGTCCCGAGCAGTGAAAGCTTTGTTCGCCCCAAGTGGCTGGGACCACACTGCTACCCCGGCTGCAAGGGGCCTTCTTGGCAGGCCCTGTGTCCCATGGTAGCTCTGGGAAGCATGTTATTTGCATGTACTTGGCAAAAAATATTAAATCATTGTGATGAACTTCAGAGACAAGGCAGAAGCGAGAGGTCTGTATGTGTATGGCACAGCTGAGTAAGTGTGCCAGCCAGACCCTGGCACCGGAAACCACGACAGAGCTTTTTCTCTAGACCACGGCCGTGTCTGGAGGGTCTTCTGTCATGAAGTTGTGGGCAGTATGGTTAACTTGACATTTTGAATTAATTATAATGCGTCTGAGGAACCAAAAGCCATAAAAATAAAAAAATGGTTATGCATGGAGGTGAATCAGTTTTGAAATGAGGTATT
Source organism: Petromus typicus (assembly GCA_004026965.1). Lineage (NCBI taxonomy): Eukaryota > Metazoa > Chordata > Mammalia > Rodentia > Petromuridae > Petromus > Petromus typicus. The sequence continues at coordinate 10,338 of PVIR01019921.1, forward strand.
TCTCCCAAGGCCCTGAGTTACCAAGATCCCGTATCTGGCAATATCTTTCCATGCATCTCATGTAAATATATACATATCTAAGATATATATATATATATACCCTATATGCACACATGTATATTTACATGTACATGTATGATATTCCTAACAAATAATTTTGGCAGTACCAGGACTGAATTCACAACCTCATATATGCTAAGCAAAGTGAACTATTTAAGAGTTAAGGACAACTGATTAGGTTCTATCCCGTGGACAATTTGCATGTTCAAGGGCTTGAGGCTTCCAAACACAGCCTGCAACATGAGATTTAAAAATATGGCAGTAGTATGGGGGGGCAAGGGAGAGGAATATGCAGAGAAACTCACTCATCTACCCAAGCACCACTTTGACTGATGCCCTGCACTTCCTCATCCCCATACCAGGAATTCCGGATCAGAGCAAGGAGAATGGCGCCCAGCCTGGGAGGTGGGGTGAGCAGAAGCATCAGGTCCCAGGAGGAGCCTTTGTTCTCCGTCTTGGTCCTTGTTCTGCTCTACCTCCTCCAGAGGACTCACATGTGAGGCTCTGGTGTGTTCCCGGAGTCAGCAGGTGTCCTCAAGACTGTGCACAGACACTGATACTGTTCGGAGGAAGAGGCAGCTCTTCGGGGCCTCCTCATCCCCCATCCTGTTGCAGCCTCCTTCGGTGGATCCCAGCTGCTCTTCTTCCCTAGACCGAGGGATGTCGTGCTGCATCTCTGCTCTCAGTGTTGACTCACTCTGGCCCTGCTGGATTCATCCTTCATATGTGAAGTCAATTTCCTCACTAATTTCCTGTTCTTTAAGTGAGGTCATTTATAACTGTTTTTCTCTTCCGATCTCATTGATAAGAAAGAAGTTCTAAAGGAGGTAAAAGTCTAAAATAAGCCTTAACTATTTAGATGTTATCTCAGCAAATAAGAGAAACAACATTTATTTAAATCTAATTGAGAGGCTAAATTAGTTTGTCACTTCAGCTTCTTCAAGGGAGACTAAGGTATAGTGTTCGTCATAGTGGCCTCATTTTTCATTAATTTTTGTCTTTGGAGATCCAAACCAACTTATTCATTTAAAAATCAACAGTGGAATCCTACCTTGTTCCTTACTATTCTAGAGTCAGATGGTAAGTGCATGTGTTCATGGCATGAACCAATTTCATCCTATCCTAGTTGTGCATTTCCATAGTGCATCAGAAGGGAAGAAGGAAACAGTGCTATATGTTCCTGTCAGTCAATCTCTTAAAGATTATTTCAGTCTATCAAAGACATTCTGAAGCGTTACATTTCAAAAAGAAGGTGCTTCCTCAGTAAGAACCCTTTCCTTTAGTGGGTTATTGATTTTGTCCACTGATCAGCTGTGTTCAGTTTCCCAAGAGATTAGATGGAGCCATCATCCATCTAGAAAAATTAACCTACTGTATACTTTTCCTATGATAATGAAAAATATTACAAAATAACAGATCATAAAAATAGGTTAACCAGAACCAATAAATTTCCAGGACCATGTATGTAGTAAAGCACATTTTGAGATCTTAAATAACAACCTCTTTCTAACAGAGAACACTCATGTATCCATGACTCCACAGTAGTGAATTTATCTTAGAAATAGTTTGTGAGCTTCAATACACCTCTGTCAGAACTTTTGAGATACCTTTTTACAGCCCTCTCAGAACTTATGGGAAGATGGCATAGGGTTTGGGGAAAAGCACCAGCTGGTAGATCCAGTTTTATAGAGAACTGCTGTGTCCTTAACTGATGGGTTATCTGAGGCTCATTAATGATCTCAAAGCCATTTGCTCTTTTCATTTGTGAAGTGAAAACAATAAATCTTAACTTTTAGTGTTCTTAAGCATTATTATATAAGGAAAGGTGACATAGCTGGAAATCAGTAAAGCAAATATTCTTAAATTTTCTTTCTCTCTGCAAGTATAGTTTTTTAAATGTGAGAAACCACTGCAAGGCTAGAAATTTTTCTGGGCCAGCTGAAGTAAGTGAAGAATAAAAACAATAGGAACCTGTGTAGCTGTGCCTGATGAGGAAGTCATCTGTCCTTTGATCAATGTATGTGTCTACTACATGTCACCATCAGATGAGGTCCGAGAACTTAAAAATGAACAGGATGTGATCCTGCTGGAGTGGACGATCCAGAAGAGGCAAAGAAATAATCTGTGAAGGAGGAAGTGCTAGGAGAAGGAAAGTCACTAAATGTCAAGAAAAAAATACAGGGTAGGCAACTCGGCTTTAAGAGTGAAGGCGAGGTTTTCTAGAAATGTGCTCCAGGCAGAATAAGAAAAAAAAAAAAACTGGAGAAAAGATAATTTCACACAAAGAAAGAAATTAATGAAAAGGTTCAAGGATAAGCTGTAAGTATCATGCTTAATTCTTACATGAATCTGAGTTTTAAAAAATGTACCTCTTTTGTTAGGTCTTAGAGTAACCTTTTCCTAACCTTAGCCCATGTGCTATTTAAAACGGTTTTTTCTGGACTGTTCTAATTGCAATATATTCCTCTGAAAATGAAAAGATAAAAGGTGTATTCAATAGGCCAGTGAAATGCCAGTGCTGAGCAAGTTAGCTGTTGTCTCTCCTGTTGAAGCTCACTTCAGTGCCGGTAGCCACTTGGCTTACGTTCAGTTGTGTTACCATTTGTTCTCTTTGTACATCTACATTTACAAACCAAGAGGCTAGGAGCCTGATCGGATTCAAAGCTGTGCTTTTTGGCCTCCACAGCTTAAACAAATGGAAATAACACATAAAGGCTAGAAAATTCTCATAAAGTAGGAGCTCATAATTTCTAGTTTTCAGGTCAGAAGTGCTGGTCATACATGGTCCCCTTGGTTGTGTGGCTTCAGCTCACATCCAGCCTCAGATCTCAGGGGTTGCAGACGCAGAACTTTGCACCAGTGAGCTTTCCTTGCTTGCAGCAGGACCCATTTTAGTCTGTAACCTTGGCCCAAATTTCTGCTCTTTTTCTGGATTTTTTAATCCATTCACATTCTCTGATTTATTACCTTGCCATTGTCCCTGATGACTTTATCTTGTGTTTGTCAGGCTCTTTCTAGTAAAATGATGATATGCTTGCTTTTAATACTTAAAGACTACTTTGGCCAATGGGGTAAATAATAAGTAGCTTTTATGTTATAAACTTATTTGGTTTAATGTGTGTTACATCTGTATTAAAAATGCAAAGTGGGGCTGGGATTATATATCAGGTAGTGCAGGGGCACAAATGGACTTTTTACACAGTGTGAACCTTTTCAGAGGTATCAGGTTGCATGGGTCCTAATTTCTTCCAAGACATCTTACTACTTGCCACATGTCAAGGGGGCAGGTTTGGTTTGGATAAAGCAGTATCAGCTCAACAAAGTCTGTATGTTTTAAGTTAGGAGTGGTCTTAGTTTAGATTCAACTGGTAAACAGACTACTTGTCTGCATAACTCTCTTAACTATCTATTTAAGCACAATGTCTGATACTTAATAATGTGACAGTTTTAGGATTGATAAAGTAGATTCAACTCCACCGAACTATTGAACGTGAAGATTTTAAAATACACAAAGCAAAACACAAGTCCAATTTTCTAGTCTGATACGTCAGTGTTCACACACGTTTATAAGGCGTATATATAGTGTGATTCCATCATCTTGTTTATCTTAGCAACTTCAGCCAGTGGGATGGATATTTTGATCTCTTTCAGGTATGAAAATGGAGGATCACTTAAGATAAGCAACCTGCCAAAAGTCAAGTAGGTAACAAGAAGCAGACCTGTAACTGAAACCTAGGTTTCTCCATTTAAGTCCATTCATTTGTGCGATAAATATTTATTGACTACATACACTGTGCTGTGTTCTGCTAAAGCCTAGAGCTGTGTTCTACCTCAGGATCTCACAGATATGCAAATAAGTATGGGGCAGTGTAGTTGATAAAGTAGAGGTATTTCCAGAGCACGGCAGAGCATTCATACGCTGGAGAGGAAAGCTGTAGCTGCTTCGGGGAGGGGTCATTGGATAAAAGGGAGAGAAGGAATAGAAAGGACACTGCGGTGAGGCAGGAGGGGCAGGATGGCCAAGGTTGGGAGGGGAAGCAAAGAACGACAGGCAGACAGGAAATGTGAGGTGAGGAGAGGGGATGGGAAGACTGGCCAGGAGGCAGGGACAGAGGGGTCACTGCAAACACTGCAAGGGATCCAGGGTCACTCTATGGGTCTGGGTTCAGAACTACAGAGTGGAGGATGTCGAACTTCATCACTTTATTATTTTTTACACTTTTATTTCTATTGTTTTTCTTCTACTGTTTCCTTCTCTTTTTAAGATAGGGTTTTGCTGTTTGGTTCAGGCTTGGTTTGAACTCCCTATGCGACGGAGATTAGCCTCAAACGCATGGCCGTCTCCCTCCTCAGCTTCTCTCTCCTCCCTCCCTCCTCGTGTCCTCCTGTCCCCGTCCCCTCACTCTTTCTGTGTGGAGCAGCAGGATGGGACAGCCCGGGGCACAGAGGTGGCTCTGTACGGCAAGGGACACAGAAGGTAGCCCGGGAAAGATTTCCATTCAGTGGTGGGCAGGGAACAAGGAGTCTGGAAGCCAGGTAGAGAGAGAATCCTCAAGAAAGTAGAGACGGAATGAAGAGAATTCGGTGTCTGGGAGGAGAGATGTTCAAAATTTTAAGATGATAGTGACAAAGATGAGGATTATTTGCTACAATAGAATCTTGGAGAAATACCTGGCAGTGAGAAGGTGGTGGACCTTAGCCATCGGCTTCAGGCGGTTACAGAAGGGACTGAGAAGTGATGGAAAAAGGAAAGGCTGCACCATGCACTGGCTCTCCCGCCCCATCAGTCTAGTAGAGACTAAAACAGGACAAAATTAGCTTTAATTCTCCGTGAGTTATGGACACAGAAATGGCCCCACACTTCGCTGCTACTACCACTCAGTCTTTTTCACTCAATCATTGTTTTTTTTTAAATGTGTGTCTTTTAAAATCCCTCCACCCTTTCTGAGTGCACATTGTCTGTACAGAGTAATGGGGTTCATTTGGGTGTGAATCCGACGTACTGGACGCAGACCCCACCCCCACACCCCACCTCTTCCCTTGCTGTACTCCCTGAAGGGGTGGATGTCACGCTTCTCACGGTTCCCTCAGGACCATGTGGTCTGTACCGCTGTAACCTACAGCTGCACAAATATATCAAGTTTACGGATATCATCAAGACAACTAAAGATGGAAAGTTACTAATTTTTGGTGACTATTCTTGAGTCAAGGCATGAGGTACAGAAGTACAAGAAGGACAGTTCTTCACAGAGCAACCCCTGTGAGAACCCCAGCTCTGCATCCTGGCCCTCAGGTCCTGGTAGCCATGGAGGACAACCTCTTTACTACACCGCCGGGAAGTTCTCTCTTACCATTCACAAACTCTGCCTCCTACTTTTGATGTTGGCCTTACCAAACCTCTACCTCCCTCCAGTAGCAATTACCAAGGTCTGAGATACAAAGTTTGCCAGAGTTTCCCCAAAGGGAACCTACAGAATGAGTCTATATTCAGCTGGGGTTCCACAAAAGATAACAACAGTAAAGGAGAAAAAAGAACCTGTTTATTTTTTGAAGCTCTGATCACAGTGTAGGCACACGTAGACTGACGGGATTCAGTGGCCGCCCCGTCAGGAGTTTTGTTAGCCATCAACAGTGACCATGCACATGAGAGTGTGTTAAATGATTGAGTCCTTTTCAATGCTAGAATAACATGGGAAAAGCCACTGATAACTCTTGGGGAATGAATTGCACAAAAAGGAAAAAGCCAGGGCTGGCGACGCTGTCTCCCTTCCCCTGGGATCCCTCACCTCTTTTTCTAATGTGCTACCAGTATCTGTGCAGAAGCAAACACACTCTTCTCATGGAGCAGTGATACAATGTGTAAAGACAGTTGTCATTCAAAAGATAACAATTTTATACACAGTGATTTGGCTCCCTTCCTGACATACTGCTATGCTTGATACTTTATAAAACGTGGATTTTGCGGCTTGTAAGAGAAATGTATTGTGAAACTTTTGCACCTTTTGCAATTTTATTAACTTTTCTTGATACCCGTTTCTGTTTACTTATGATGCCCTCTATTTTACAAATAATTTTGTTTTGTTTGATGGTCAAATGAAGTAGTCTTTAAAAAGGAAAAAATAGAATGATTTTTGTCTCAATTAAAATGAAGCATTTGCATTCTTATCTCAAGTTTGATCAATAATTAAATAACTGTGTAACACACATTTTACATTAAGGAGATTATTGACACTTTTGTGAAGTGTAGGTGCATAAAACTGCATCAAGTTATATTTTCATTGCCACTGCTTTTCATTGCCACTGATAGATAATATTCAACATTGTGAATAATTTTTGTCTTGTAAAAACACCAACTAAAATTAATTTACAGTATTTATTTAAGTTAAATATTTTGAACCTAAGAAAAATATCTTTCTTGGCTCTAGCCAGTCAGGTGTTAGAAATCTTTTTATTTTGCTACATTATGAATTACTTGTCCAAAGAAAATTAAACTATGCATATTTTCCTTAAGAAGTTTGGCTACCAGTTTTAGTTTCAAAAATGATGGAAAAAATTCCTTTCTTACCTGCCATATATTATAGAATGTCCCTGGCTACCACTTTTAGTTTCAAAAATGATGGAAAAAATTCCTTTCTTACCTGCCATATATTATAGGATGTCCCTGTCTAATAGAAATATGTGGTACAATTTTTAGAACTGCATGGATAATGCCATGAAATCAAGTTGATATTTAAAAAGGGCAAAAGGAAGTTTGTATAACTTGCGCTACTGACTTGTATCCAAGTTGATTTTATTTGTGGGATGTGCAGTTACATGTAAGGAGCAAGTGAAAAAGGCTGCTCACTTTAACCAGAAACTATCATCTTCTATTCAGAAGATCACTGACAATTACTTTGGGTTATTAGATCCATAGTTGATTAATGCTAATGTGTCATGAATTATCAGTATGGTAATTTTTATTAATTTTATTGGTACATTTTCTATATACATTATGACCATAATCAACATTGAGAATTTGTGCCAGTACATGACACATCTAGTTATTTATTTATTTATTTATTTATTTTTAGGTTTTTTAAAGACAGGGTCTCACTTTGTGGTTCAGGCTGGCCCTGAGCTCAGCCTCCAACTCACATCACAGCAATCCTCCTGCCTCCGCCTCCTGAGTGCTGGGATGACAGGTGTGAGCCACCACGCCCGACACTGTGGTGTGTGGTACTGGTTGCTGCTGGGTGTGAGTCTCCACACCCAGTATTGTTATGTGGTTACTGGGGAGCGAACCCGGGTCCTTGAGCTTGCAAGACAGGCACTGGAACCACTGAGCTATATCCCCGGCCCTACACAATGCATCTTAATTCTCATTTTTCCCATTCCCCTGTCCTTCCTAAAACCTCCTGCCCCCATACACATAAGCTTTGTTTCCTTTTAATTTTTTTACCATCAAATTTTTTCTTTCTCTTCTTTACTTGCCCCTACCTCCCTTATCCTTTTTCCTTTTGAACATTTTCTTCCTATTTCACAATCCAATCATACATTTCAGAACTCATTTACACCTTCAGTCTCTCATATCAATATGATAATTTTTACAGTTTTTTTAGCCCTGGACATTATTTCAAATGTTTCTCCAAAATTGAGAAGTTCAAAAATGGCTAAGTTATTTCATTTTTCCAAAAGCCTCTTGGAGCTGGACGGGGGTAATAGATACGTCCTGAGAAAAGAGCGTGTCTTGTATGTCAGACCATCATAAAACGTGCCATAGACTGAGCAGCCCAAACAGCATCTCTTTGCTTATCTAAATACATGTCTATAAATATATACACATTCTCACTAATAGATTGATGACCGAGAAATAGTGAAGAGGAATGCAATGAACTGGAAGTCTGCCCATTCATCTTGTTTAAAAGCCAGTGAATCTTTTAGAGTAGACTTCTCGCCCTTCGTCCTTCAGTGCAAACTCTCTTCTCTAGGAAATTTCAGATGTCACCTTCTCTGTGTACATGTTGACATAAGGACAACATGTACACAGGGGTTGAGCAGAAATTACTGATCCAAAGACTCCTGCTGGTCAATGGTAAATCAATCCCTGTCTCTGGGAGAACCCAGAGTGTGGTCCTTTCCTGAATTATTTCCGGTGACCCTGGCAGAAGTCTCTTGCTCATTTCCACCTCCACCATGCCCTCTGCTCTTCCCCCAATGTGCCTCATTCTCTGCTTTCCTGATGTCAAATTGACCCATTCCCGAGGCTCTGCTTAATTTTTCCACTTATGTTGCTTTCCTTTTTACTACAACTCATTTCACAATTTTTCCAGCACAAATTATTGTGTATTAAATGTGGACCTTTAGTTCCATTTTTTGGCTATGTGATTTCAATTTTTTTTTTTTTTTGGAAAAGATAGTAACACTAATGTAACACTTTGAATTAATTTCTACTAAGTATATGCCAGGCAGCATCCAAATAACTTCATGTACTTCTTTTATCCTTTCTACTGAGAAGCAATTACTATCATCATGTTGTAGGTAAGTGAGCAGATTGATAACTCCTCCAGTTTCACATAGTAAAATTTTATTCTTACACTAACACTTTATCAGATTTTATATTTCATTGATTTTAACCTAGAAGCTTTCCTATATATTTTTCACCTCTGAATATAGGATGTTTATTATAATCAGTAGCACTTTGTATGTATTTTTTTCTTCTTTCATCATATCAGTGAATCTTATGATAGTTGATATCTAAGATTGGAGGAAACAGTAATTTTTTCTTTTTGCACTCTTCCATAGCTCAGGCCTATCCACGTACAAATATCTGTAGTCAGCATTGAATCAATTCTTTAGGAAACCCTCAAGTGTAGGCTAGCCTTAAGCAAAGAAGGGCTAGTGAATGATGACTAGGAACAGAAATAGTGTAGTATCATTTTATGATCTGGATGTTCTTTCTTTGCATGCTGACTTCACACTACCAAGTTAATACTCTGTATTTTTGGAGATAGAGGTAAGATTGCAAGAAAGACACTGAATCAGGGAAAATTTCCAATAGGTGCTCATGGAAATTGTATGTTAAGGAAAACTTATGAAGTGAAGCTATTCATGATGAAAGTAAATGATTAATTTTAAAAACATATGGAATTCATATGACAAAAGAGAAAGAAAGCTACTGAAAGAATATACTGTTAGTTTGAAAGTGGCTTTATTTTTTCACAAAAGCGTGATTAATTGAGGTCAAGCATTAGTGGTAGTCAATCATTTATGATTTTTTAAGACCTATTATTTCTCAAAATGGAATTAATTTGCAATTTGGAGAATCTGTGGTGTTTCTTAAGCAGTGAACTTAATTTTACTTGCCAAGAACTGTCTGTTCTTTTATTCAGATTTGTAGTGTAAGGACTATGCTGTCTCTTTGTTATAGACTTCCTTGTCATGTTATTTATAATGATATTAATTATAGTCTTAGAAGAAATGCTAGTTAATAAAATTGGTTACTTGTTGTCTATTAAAGAAGAAATGCTAATTAATAACACCATGTTAATTTTACTTTATTCCTATTTTTTCATTTTAATGTTTTTATAATTTTATTATTTCTGGAAATACACATTATTAGAAGTGTTTCCAAACCTGAAGTAAATAACTATGTTTAGATATTTCCAGGAAAGCCTTACTGAGACAGAAGAAAGCACGGCATGCCGTGAAGTTTTCATAAGTTGGAACTCAACCTTTAAGTACAGTGTGACCAGACCCCTTAATAAATAAAAGAGAATAGAAGAAAAGAATAGATATGTAGGAAATAGAAAATTAGTATTTACTTAACTTGATTTCACCCAGCCTTTGTCTTTTAAAAGGTGGTCTAGTTTAACTGTAAAACAAATAATGTTGGACTGGGGGCATTTAGCTCAGTGGTTCTGGCACCTGTCTTGCAAGCACAAGGGCCTGGAGTTCGATCCTCAGTTACCACATACAATACTGGGCATGGAGACTCATGCCCACCAGCACTCAGTACCACATACCACAGTGCCAGGCATGGTGGCTCATGCCTGTAATCCCAGCACTCGGGAGGCAGAGGCAGGAAGATTGCTGTGATGTGAGTTTGAGGCTGAGCTCAGGGCCAGCCTAAACTACAAAGGAAGACCCTGTCTCAAAATAATAATAATAATAATAATAATAATAATAATGTTAACAGCTTATGTAATTAATTTGTTTTTATGTGATATGAAGAGAAAGTGATACATTTTCCAATTTTGTGGTAATTTTGGAGGTATCTGCATTTGAAATTTGCCAATATATGTTACATATGATCAAAAAATACTATAAAATAGGCCTTTGCCTATTCTATGTCTTGCCCCCATATTTGTTCTTCAGCAAAGTATTTTGTTCCAGAAATGTAACAAGACTGTAACAGTCTATACTGCTGCTCTTGCCCAGTGTATCAAAATGTTCTGTGACTGTTTCAAGTGACCCTTCAGAAATGTTCTGTTAAGCTCCGCCTACTTACCAAGAATGTTCGGTAACTCTACCCCCTTAGTTCTATGAACATGCTCACCTGCTGTCCTCTACTTAGTAGAACTCTGTATACGGAAGGTCTCATTTTGGGTGAGGCTTCTCAGGCTTTGAGTTCTAACTCTCTTGAGCCCACTGGTATAATTGTAGCACATCTGCAAAAGGAAGAAAGAGAGAGAGAGAGAGAGAGAGAGAGAGAAAGAAAGGAAGAAAGAAAGAAAGAAAGAAAGAAAGAAAGAAAGAAAGAAAGAAAGAAAGATGATATAAAATGTTCTTTTTCCACAGAGTTCACTGCTTCTGTAGAAATTAATTTTATAATATTTTTCTTTAATATATTTCTAAGCCTAAACTCTAAAATGTTCAATAATTTCTTCAAGCTCACAAAATTAGAGGGCAGCATGTCAAAATTGAGTCTATGTTGCTACAGAACCAAGCACTTCATCAGCACCTGCTCAGCACGCAATAGTAGAAAGGACACTTTGTCTGTTTCTGTAAAACTCTTTGTACGCATCACAGCAGCTGTAACTAAAAATTCATCAATTGTTTAATAGTATAAAGAACAACTGGAATATTCTGTTGGAATGTGGTTGGTAGATATAGTAAAAAAAATACTATGATTTTTGAAAATATTTTGCAGTTTCTGAAAAAGCTATACATGTATGATGCAGCTTCTGTACTTCTCTCTGTAATAGAGAAAATATTCAAAGGCTTGTATGTAAATGCTAAATGGTTACAGAGATTTCATCTATACTATCTATTTATCCCAAACTGAGGAAAAATACAGATGTATGACCAGTGGTGAATGGATAAATAAATTATAGCATATCTATGTAATGGAATACTACTCAGCAACAAAAAAATAACTATTGATATAAGCAACAATATGCATGACTCTTAAAATATTTATCCCAACTTGTTAAAGTCTAGAGTAACAAAACTCAACAGAAGGGACAGAAATCAAATGAATCGTCTTTCAACGCTGAGGACAGAGGAAAGAATCAGTTACAGAGTACAGGCTTTTGAATGTGTTAGAACTAGTCATTATCTTCCTTGTAATGATGATTCTGCAAGTTTGTAAGTATGTTAAAACTTTTCAAATGTCCATTTTAGTATATGTGACTTAGAAGTCAAATGAAAGTAAAGAGCAAATGTGAAAGTGAACTGTACTTATTTGTAGTTTTGTGCAAACATGAGAAAAATTTACTAGTGCCATATTTTGTTACAATGACCTTAATAGCTCTACTTCAAGTAGCAATTTATTTCTAACAAAACAGATCAACTGGCTGTGGGTATGTATGCTGTATGACTACACAGTTTACTCAGGTTTAATGTTTATTAATCACCTCCTCTATGCTTAACATCATTCTGAGTCCAAGAGGTACCTGAATCTCAATAAAATGCACAGCACAGTCTAGGGAAGATCATAGTCTTTTAGCAGAAACAAATTTATAGTCATTAATTTCAATTTAGTTGATTATAAGCAACATTTAAAAAATAAAAGAGACTACAATGTTGTTGAATTGATCAGGGTGTTTTCCTGTGTGCAAGGTTAATTATATTGGTTAAAAGTTTTAGTTCTACATAAGTTTGTGTGTCTGTAGTGGGTCAGCGAATCAACTTCTTTTGTAGGCCACAGGAATGTACAATCACTACTACTAGCAGAGGAGATGTAAGCATAAAAAGTAAGGGAGAAAGTAATGAAACAAGTCAAACAACAAAAGTATACAGAAGAAAGAGAGATGTGACAAAATGACTGTGTGAATAGACCAGGCAAATAATAGCAAACGTTTTATTCCAGGAAGGAATGCAGTGAAGCATTTAGGAGAGAATGAGATGAAAATAGTTGAGGGGGGTCAGGGATTTAGCTCAGTGGTTCCAGCACCTGCCTTGCAAGTGCAGGGCCCGGGTTTGATCCCTGGTAACCACATACACAGTGGTGGGCATGGAGACTCACGCCCACCAGCAATCAGAACCACATACCACAGTGCCCAGGGTGTGGCTCATGTCTGTAATCCCAGTACTTGGGAGGCAGAGGCAGGAAGACTACTGTGAGTTCAAGGCTGAGCTGAGCGCCAGCCTGAGCTACAAAACCAAGACCCTGTCTCGAAGAAGGAGAAGGAGAAGGAGAAGGAGGAGGAGGAGAAGGAGAAGAAGAAGAAGGAGGAGGAGGAGGAGGAGGAGGAGAGCTGAGGAGGTGAAGTAGCTTTTGTCAAGTGAATGTGCTCGCAGGAAATAGCTACAAAGATACACAAAATAATCTATTTCATAATCATGGAAAGCAACCAAAGCAGCCTGACTTTGAGAGGCTAAGATTCTGGCAAGAAGGAAAACGCATTGAGGTGGGGCCAGCTTTCACCATGACTTTTCTGAAGGCTTCGTGGTTCATAAACTGTGAGTCAAGATCTCAAACACAAAGTAGTCAGTCGGACCCTTAGTGCAGGAGGCCCGGTGCGAGGTCAGAGCTCCCAAGGTAGCGAGGTCTTCAGAGCCTGAGTCCCAGCGATGAAGTACCACAATAAACGCATGTGACATTCCACACGGCTCTTTCTTCGGAGGAATTTGCTTATTTATATGCTCTTCCGGGGCAAGACAGCCGAGTTGAAAGGACAAGTGAAGTTTAAAAGTCAACCTTGCAGTTTTTTAGTCTTGACAGGAAAGGGACACAAAGAGGAAAGCCTGATAAACACCCGGACTTCCACTAACCCATGGAGATAACGTCAGAATCATCGCTATCTCTGAGAAAGTAATGACTGGGAAGGGCAACCAGGAGGACTTCCGGAGTGCCCGCGGGCAAGTGCCTCGCTCTGGTGCTGTTACACGGCAACATTTGTTTTAAAAATTTATAAATATATTTGTGATTTGCATGTGTTAGTCTTTAATAAAATAGAGAATCAACAATAGTGCTTTATCATTTTTAAAAAGTTAAGATAAAGACAGAGAGAAACATTTCAACATGTAGCTTTGGTTTTGCTTAGAAAGTATATTTGGTTGAATTGTATTCAGAGAGGGAAAGAATTCAATAAAGGAAAAGTTACAGATAAAAATGAAAGTATTTCTCTTTACTATAGAAATGCTGGAGAATTAATAGGGAAAAATAGAAGGCACCAAGATGGCATATATGTTTAGTACTGTATTTAGTCATGTGAAAATAGTGAACCTTATTTAAAGCAACTTGTAGATGCCATAGATGGATCAAGGACAAGAGATTCACATACTCATAGAAAAAAAGGGCAAAGCTGGAAATGGCTATGTGGGACAGATCTGTATGAGAATGCTGTATTGTTCAAGAAAATTTTTCATTGCAACATATATTTTATTTGAATCCTAATTGCTCACAGTTTCAAGAAGTGTGCTAATGGCATGACCATGTTTTTATATTTCTTTAAGAAGTCTTTTCTAGATTTCTCTTGGAGAGCTGTCATTAACATTTGGTTTATTTTTGTAGTGGCAATATTTTTTCCATTGCTTTGCATGCAAAGGCAGCAATTGATTAGTATAGAATCCCTGGGCTGAGTTCTGCCCTAGGATATGTACTTGACCCCCACTAACTTCAAATGGAGCTGTATTTACACACCCGCCATGGAATTTGGCTTACTTCTGTGGTAGTCAATGGGAGTCATTGAAGTCAGTGGGAGCTACGCATGGATGACTGGTGGTTGAATTTTGTCCTTAGAGACTGAAAATCATCTGAGCATTTCCCTTGGGGGAAAAGGAAAATAAATGGTTAGGATTTATAAGAAACCGTAATTCCTAGAATTGAGTAGTTTTCTCAACCATTCAAAATCTTATAGTATGTATCTAGTAAAGCTCTCTGGGAACAAACCTAAAAGAGATGTGTGATTCATCATATAACGTTTTTGCTAATGTGGTATTCATTGAAAGAAGAAAATAAGGTGATATTAATTTTCAGATGATTTTATATAAACACATCAATTATACCAAAAGAAATGCTACTTTTCTCCTGATTCCTCTAAACTATGTGTTTGTAAAAAGCCAGGGGTTTAGCTCTGTAGTTCTAGTACCTGCCTTGCAAATACAAGGTCCTGAGTTCAATCCCTGGTACCAAAAATAGATAAATAATTATTAGACTCTTATTTTGAACATAGTCTCACTTTGTAGCTCTGGCTGGCTGAGCTCAGCAATCCTCCTGCCTCTGCCTCCTGAGTGTTGGGATTACAGGCATGAGCCACCAAGGCCAGCACTGTGGTGTGTGGTACTGATTGCTGCTGGGCATGGTTGCTGGGGGTACAACTTGGAATCTTGTGCTTGCAAGGCAAGCACCAGAAGCACTGAGCTAAATCCCTGGCCCACAACATCGTGTTTTTATAGGCCAGCTCTTCCATGGGGTGGCTCTGGGCAGCAGTATTCTTTCTCTGCATCTTTTAAAATCACACCTCATAAAACGTAGCACAAAAGGGCACTTCCAAAACTGCTGCAGAAAGTGGCCAAGATGAGGGCCTTCGTGTCTTCTAGGTGAGTGGAAGTATTGTGAGGGCAGTTAACAGCAATGCATATTTTACTGTATTAAGGTTTTAAAAATTTAACAAGCCACTATATTTTATGTCCTTGTCACATAATCAACCTGTGCTGCTGACCTCTGCTTTCTGTAAAATAGAAGTTATATTTAAAGGTCTAGTTTTAGTTAAATGATTATGGTAAGAGCTCTTCAAAGATGACAGCTACGTTACTCATGTTGCATCACGTGTAGAAAGTTTAGTCCTGTCATCAGTAACGGTGCTAGTTTTGACCATTGGTTACCACAGCAACCATGGGGACCTCTCTATGGGGCAGTTATTATATTTTCAGTTAACAAATAATCTGTTGGTGGCAGTTGGGCCTGCTGATACTATCTGGTCTTCCAACAGATTTTTATTTGTTTTCACTTTCTTTTTTCTTCCTTCCTTTTCCCCTCCTCTGTGTCTTCATCTCTTCCTCCCTTCCTCTCTCTCTCTCTCTCTCTCTCTCTCTCTCTCTCCCGCCCAACTTTCTTTCTTTCATCTTTCATGCTGCTGGAGATTGAACCCAGGACCTTGCACAGACTGAACAAGTGCTCTAGCACCAAGCTGTATCCCCAGCCTGCCACAGATTTTCACACCAGATATTGGCATCTTTTACTGATCATGTTTATATGTATTATTTGGGTCCTTTAATGACAAATATTTTTAAAGGTAAAAGAATAATGATGTTTGAGTTATGGAATTATAAAATTAATTTTAAATTACCTTTCAAAGATAAATATCCTCATAAATTCAGATGTGATGAATTTAATAAATATATTGTCTACCAGTGGTGTGACTAGGCTGTGTGCTGGCAGTTTTCATCACTAGTGAATTAACACTATAAGAACTGTAAATAATATAAACAAACTGATGTCAGCTTTTAGCTTCATGGCCATGACTTTGAGGTCTCAAAGTCACTTTTTTTACTATTGATAAAATAACATTTTTATGTATCCAATATATAAGGCATAATAGGATGAAGAGGTTTAAGTAAAGGCAAATCACAATAGAGATATTCTAGGAGAAATGCCTTAAGATGTTTACCTTGTTGCAATAAGTGAATAAGTGATTATATAAGGAATACTTTACAGTATTGTACAGGTAAGCGTGAGGCCAGATTATTTCTTCTTCCATCCAGAACTTGCAGTAAACTGGTAGGACTCTCAGCAAACACAGATTCAAAACCCATAAAGCCATCAAACATTGTGTAAGAGATGGAAAATATGTTCATTTAGTCATAAGTAAGAAATTTATACTCATGTTCTCAGATTTCTTCTCAAACATTTTTATCAAGTTATTTATCCGTTCTGAGTCCATGTGGCTTCCTTTATCATCAGTCTTAATGATAAAGAATGAGTCTCTCAGCTTTAATATTTTGCAGTTTCTTCTCTAGGTATATACTGAACTTCTTATTAGTAATATTTCAAATCTGCACTTTCTCTTTCAGAATTAATGGAAATTTTCTCAGAATCAGTGGGGAAGAGTATCATTAAATTGGATTCACATAGATTTGACAAAATAAGTCAACAAAGATGAAGTTTGTTTTTAAAAGTCTTCATAATAGTATTAAAAGAAATACATCTTGAGGCACTTTTTATCACTGAGGTCTGTTGTCTCTGTTGATAACTATCAGAAACTACGTGGGAAGCATTAAAGCGAGACTTTCGTAAATGTCGAATGGGAAACCAGGAGATTGCTCTTCTAGTCTTCTTCTGCATTTAGAGTTTGTTTCATAAAAATCATTTCAATGTCTTATTTTCATCTATGAGATAGAAATAACAAAATTTCCTGGATATGGATATTAAAATAGATTTTCTTACCATCCTAATAAGCATCAGATCCACCATTGTATGATATAAATGAATTATTGGTTTGGTTTGTGTGCTACAACAGTAAAACTACTTGTAATACATAGGAAGAAGCTTTTGTATCACACAGTCTTGGTTAATCCTAAACTCTGTTTTTTTGTAACTCTTTTCATTGATTTATCAACAAGACCCTGAGGGATACTGTGGGTTGGATTGCATGGGAATCATGAAAAATAAGTGTCAAAGATCATGGCCTATCTGCACATCAGTCTCTTCCCTTCTTTCTAGTAATAGTGTGTCTTCCTCACGTGTCTTCCTCACTCCAGTCCTTATTCTTCAAAAACTACATCATTAGAGGGCTCCACTCCAAGACCAGCCTTCCACTTTGATTCAGATTAGACTAGATAACTCTCTCTCCTAAGACAGATACACAAAGTGATGGAAAGTGTTGATGCCATAGAAGAGCTACTAATTTTTTATCTCTCTCTGAAAAGAGCTCTAAATATTCTTGAAGTTTGAGAATAAGAGAATTGATTAGAAAATGTGCTGCCCTTGGTAAATGAGGACCGGACACAAAAGAAACTGTTGGTGAAGATTTTTTTAAAAGAGGCAGTGATTACGTGTGTGTTGCTTTCCTCATGTTGAGACAAAATAGCTGACACCCAGAGTTGACAGGAGGAAAGGTTCATTTGGCTCACAGTTTGTAGATGCTTCAGCTGATAAACAGCTGGCTGCCAGGCAAGGTGACACATAACGGAAGGGGGTCGCAGAGGAGAAACAGTTCGTGGCACCCACAAAGCAGCAGAATTAACAAGGGACCTTAACAGTATCTTCCCGGCCCTTTCATCTTATTTAGACTAGTTAGAGCAGGTGCACTTGCACCCTAATCCAGTGTCTCTGGGCCGGGCCTCACTGTGGATCAATCACACATTCTAGAGTTGGCTCTGAGAAAGCCGGCACCTAAACACAACCAGAACAGATGTGTGTGCACATTTGTTACATGCTACAATGTGCACCTAAAATTTATCAATTTTACTGTATATAAATCTCTTTTACATCAATTTTTTAAAAAAATTATAAAGCCCATAGTTATTACTCTATATTCAAATAAGGAAAAACATTAAATTTGTATATGAACTAGTAAAAATGAGACGTTTAAACTTTTATTGAGCTTATATACAGCGATTCTATGGTGCAACTATTTCTCAGAACATTTTCAATATTATTTTTCATAGCAGAGTTAACAGAAGGCCAGATATCCCAATTTGCTTACAATTCAATTAAACAAATTTTTAATCTTCACTGTGATTTTTTTCACTAACCAATAGACTACTTACAGGTATATTACTTAACTTTAAAACATATCGGGGATTCCTACTCATCTTTTTTTTAATGCTTTATATTTATTGAAGAATGTGAGTCATATGATTTTATTGTACTAAGAAAGTTATTTATATTTTTGAAATCTTCCATGAAGTTTTAAAGGAAAATGTTTTTTTTTTAGTTATTCTGTCTAGTTATGAGCAAGTAAAGTAGATCAAATTACTAATCATGTTGCTTAAATGTCCCAAGACAGACAAATAAATATGTGGGGAGGTATAGACACAGATACTGACAACAGATGTAGATGATGGAGGTAGACATACATATAGATATATTTATGTGCTATATCAGTAACTCAAAAAGTATTACAAATCTAACATTATGATTCGGGCTTTGTCTATTTATCTTCTTAGTGCTGTCAATTGTTGCATTATCAATTTTGAAGATGTGCTATCACATGCATACAGTTAGGTAATTTATATTTTCTTGAACAATTGACATCTGGCTTGGTACCTGTCTTCTGCATTTCTAGTATAACTTACCAGAAGTTTACTTTCACAGCATATAGTTATAGTAGTGTTATTTTGGTCAGTGTTGCCATAGATGTTTTGCTATCCTTTTACTTCTGATCTTGTTTGAAGTGTGTTTTTGTAAGCATCATCATGATTATTATTTAATGTTTATCTTTTAATTGAAGTATCAGCTCCATTCAAATCCTTCATATATTTGAGTTTAAATCTATCCAGTAATTGTATGATTTGTTTTCTAGATTTGTTTAAATCTACCCAGGAATTGTCTGATTACCTTTCATTTTCATCCTTTTTATTTCCTATCTTTTCTTTCTTCAAGTGTCTTCCACTATTTCGTGGTTCCTTGCTCATCTTGGTAATGATATTCTTTTTAAAAATTTATTCTAGTAAAATTTATTTTAGAAATTAGAACAATATGCCTTTAATGATTACATTCATTATTTTCCAGACAATGTAGAATTTCCCTCCTTATACTTACTGTTTTTGTGGTAGTGATATCCTGTAGTTTACTTTTTTACTTTTTGGGTTTTTTTGTTTTTTGTTTTTTGTTTTTTGTTTTTTTTCGAGACAGGGTCTTGTTTTGTAGTTCAGGTTGGTCCTGAACTCAGCCTCAAACTCAGCAATCCTCCTGCCTCTGCCTCCTGAGTACTGAGATTACAGGCGTGAGCCACCATGCCCTGCACTGTGGTATGTGGTACTGATTCCTGGTGGATGTGAGTCTCCATTCCAGGTATTATTGCATGTGGTTACTGGGGATCGAACCCCGGCCCTTGAGCTTACAAGGCAGGCGCTGGAACTACTGAGCTAAATCCCCAGCCCTCCTGTATTTTAGTTTTTAGTGTACATTTTATACCTCATGTGGAATTATTATTATTATTCAACTAAAAAATGTCTTCTAGAAGCCACCAATCTTCAGGGACAGAGCTTTCAGTGGAAGCCTGGGTTAGACTCTGAGCCTCAATTTTCAGTGCATCACTCTCATGTTCCTGGTTATGGCCATCTTCACACCTCGGTATTTCTCAGTGTCCCGTCTGTACTTGCTTATTGTCACCTGAAGACAAATTCTCAGCCAGGCTCTGTTCGGATAGTCTCTGTCTTTTTGTCTCTGCTTCTGTGATTCCAATGATATTCAGCTATTTTACAGCATCGTGTATGTCTCTTGAGTCTGTCTGTTCTGTTCCCATCTCTGTCTCCGCCATTGCAGTCAGCAGTTATCTACTGAGTTGTATTACAGTTCATCACTCCCCTCGTGTGGCCTATCTAACATAGTACTTCACTGTGAATTTCCACTGGTGGACTTTGGCTAGAGTGATGTCACTCATCTCTCTTTTTCCTATTTGCCCTGTTGCTCTGTCTTTGGGTTCCAAGGAGCCCCACGGAGCTGTGTGTCTTACAGTTGAGCCAGCACCTGCCATCTCTGCTGCTCTCTCCTCTCTAGGCTCCTTCCCCGTGGTCACCTCGATTCCCTGCAAGGCCTGGGAGAAGAGGGAGAGAGGGAAAGAGGGGCTCACGGAGTGGTGTCATATTATGACTTTTCCTAGGAGAAAGGAGCATTTGATACAATTTATAGTAAGAAATCAGTGTGTGGAAATAGAATTTGTGTTTTTTCAGGTGGCATTTTAAATCCAAATGAACATCTAATTTGTGGAATATGAGGAATACTGAGAAAACCTTCTTCCCAGCTTGCTACTTTTTTAGCATTTTACTATTTCCAGTGTCCAGCTCTTTTCTGCACTTTGTTGCCCTTTAATCTAGAACAGAGGCTCTCAGCAACTCTTGTAGCATCGAAGCTTATATCCCATCCTTAGAGTTCTTTTTTCTCTTCACGTTAAAAAAGAAAAAGGGGAAAAAATAAGTGATGGAACAAAGGAAATGAGCTGCAGTAAGTAATTAGAAGTATCACTAGTATACTTTAAAATTTGAGAGTACGAATCTTATCGATTATTTCTATGAGCTTCCTGTTTTCTCCTAGCTCAGATCCACCTGATGGTCTCTTGGAAACCCTCTGGCCTTGCGCTTCTGGTTCAGACGTGTGAAGGATGTGTACCTTCCATTTATTACCGTATTGATTTTCACCTAACGCTCTCACCAGAGACTTTCTTCAGCTCACAGGTCTGTTTTCCTAGCCACAGATGTGCCTTTGGAAAAGCATCCTTGCCCCGGCCGCTGCTGTCCAAGCACGTAAATGCTGACTGCTGACAGTGCTGTAAAAAATCTTTAGAGCCTGGGGCTGGCCATTACAGTACGAGGCAGTCTCTCTTTCTCTCTCCTTTTAATGTTTTGAGACTTATTTTGAATTCTTCTTGCAGCTATAAGTTTAGTTAAATGTATAGAAAAAGAGATCTTATAACTCAAAGGACTCAGG
>PVIR01019922.1:0-31292 GCA_004026965.1 Petromus typicus
AGACATAAGAGAGGCCTGCGGACACTAGGACTATGCTTTGTTCTCTGGGTTGACCTCCACGCAGTTTTCCATTCTGTGAGGAAACAGCTCTCCTTATAGAAGAACGACATCAAGTTTTGTAAACCAAGCTTTCAGTGTTCTCAGGTTACACAACTGTACAACACCTGAGGTAACAGATAGAGCAGAGATTCAGAAAAACGTTATTGAACCAGTAAGGCAGTGGGAATACTGATAATCCATCTCCCGGTGTGGACAGGCCAGTTTTTCTCAATTTACAAATGATAAACTACACTGCCATGCACAAACCTATCAATACTATTTCTTGAAATTTCACTAGAAATAATAAAAAATGTTAAAAGTTTAAAAATAGAAACATGATAAAGAACACAGGTAACAGGATAAGAACGCATTCTTGGAAGATGCAAAGCAGGCGAGTAATAACTGGGTTAGAGTAGCACATGTGAAATCACTAACACGTCGTGGGGAAAATGGAAAAGCAACCAATTTTCAGCGTAGAGACTGCTAAAGACCAAGAAATTGGTGGTTTCAGGCATCTCTGAAAGAGGAATCAAAGTTGCTTTCTGGAGAAAGATTACCACAAAAGTCCAGTTCTGTCTGCAAGGGACAGTCCTTCCCACCCTAATTAGAAGGCTGTAGGTTATTCCTCTGCAGAAAGAGAAAAAGAAGGTCTTGAGATTTGGGGTGATAGGCACACTATGATTGGTGGTAAGAAACATACACTGCCATGTTCATGTGTGGAAACAAGGAAAGGAGTTTGTAGGTAGGATCATTCCTGTCTCCAACCCTTCACTGATTGAGGTAACAGAGGGCTGTGGGCTGCATTGTTTCCTTAATTGCTTTGAGGACACCGATCACTTACACACAAAAATATCACTACAAAACAAAGGGGCTTCAGCCTCTCAGACTTATCCCCGGGAGAAAGCAGCTCTTAAGAGAGTCACCGTCATAAGGACTACTACACGGGCTCCCAAGGAAAGCTTCTCCCTCTCTCTTACCCTGAATAATGACTGTACGCATGAGGCTGCAGCGGCCCCCACACAGACAGATACATAGCAGCAGCATATGATGCAGTAAGGATCTTGAGGTCAAAGAAATGACAAAATAGTAAACCTACTAAACCTTCCTTGCATGTGAGAAACTCTTGCTTGATAAAGTATGTTTTCCTTAAGTTTGAACATCTATTTCCTTAGCGTATCTGTTCTAATCTGGAAGTGCCTCCATTAGTGACTTATAGCAGTTGAAGGACAACAAATATTATTCTTAGATTTGTATAAATATTATAGAAAAACACAGGTGTATTGCTAAATGTGCACTTTTTTGGCTTTTTATTTTTCTAGATTGAGTCTCGCTAGTAATTTGGGCTGGCCTTCCTCTCACAATGATGCTCCTGCCTCAGCCTCCCAAGTACCAAGATTACAGGCCTGTGTCACAAACCCAGCTGACAACCTGTTGGAGTTTGAGCCCTCACTATTGAGAACAATCCTTAACAAAATATTCAGTGAGCTAATTACACTTTTTAAAATAAATATTTTGATTTGAGTAAGTTAATTAAATATTTTAATAAAAATAAAACTACTTTTACACTACACATTTATACACAAAAATCTTTTTTTAATGCAACTTATTTTTGGTACATTTATTTTAAACTACTTTGATGAAAAGTCATTCCAGTCTTACACATTTCAGTAAATCATATGTTTTCCAGTCTTTTAGAATACTATTATCAGTTCAGCTCAGATTATTTGAAAATCTTGATACCAATATAATTAGTGACTTTGCTGAAATAAGGCAAAAAATAAATAGTGTACTTACTTCTGGATTATTTCTTATCTTTATTGCCTCACTTAGCAAAAAATAACCAGTTCATCAGTAGAACTATCTAGATGTACTTCATGGGTTTTAGGTTGTCACCTATGATATAATACCAATGTTCATTCATATAATCACTTGATACATATTTTATGTTATTGTCTTTATAAAGGTATACTTATCAAGATAGAGAATATAACTTATATTGAAAGTATGTATTTGGTATTTTCATATATCACCTTTACTTATTTAGACATACAGTCTTTTATGTCTTGCTAAACCTGCAATTTTTTAAATTCAAATCTTTATTGGTACATTATATGTACACATCATGACTGCACTCAACAATGAGAATGTATATGACACAACTTCTCACTGTTTCCCATGCCCTTACCCACCCTACGACTCCCACCTCTTTATATACATAAGCTTTGTTTCCTTTCTTTTTCATTATCATCTCATTATTTTACCCCTTGTTATTTACCCTTACATTGCATTTCCCTTTGAATATTTTCCATTTCAAAATATCTACCATACATTCTAGAACTCATTTATACCTTCATTTTCTCATACCAGAGAAAAGATATGATATTTACACATTGTGACCTATTTATTTCAGTTATTAGGATATGCTGATGGTACATTCATTTGAGTATAAGTGACTCTATCTTATCATTTTTATGGCAGAGTAATACCCCATTGTATAAAAGAACCACATCTTCTTTATCCAGTCTCTAGTTGATGAACATTTTGGTTATTTCCAAGATTTAGCAATCACAAACTGAGCTGCTATAAACATGGGTGCACATACACCACTGTGATATGAATCTTTTCATTCTTTTGTGTATATACTTAGCAGAGGAATGACCTGGTCAAATGGGATGCCAATCCTAGTTTTTTTAGGAATCTCCACACTGATCTCCACAGAGGTTATATGAGTCTACATTCCCACCAACAGTAGAGAAGGGCTCCTTCTTCTCTGCAGCCTTGCCAACATTTGTTGCTGGCTAATTCTGAGATAGCAACCATTCTTTGCGGAGTAAGATGAAATCTCAGTGTTTTCATCTGCAACTCTCAAATGACCAGTGATGTTGAGCATTTCTTCATATGCTTCTTAGCTTCCCTTACTTCTTCCTTTGCAAAGTATATGTTTATTTCAGATGCCTATTTTTGAACTGGGTCTCTAAATTTGGGTGGGCTGATTTTTTTAAGCTTTTTCTAGATAGCAGCCCTTTGTCTGAGGAACAGCTGGTAAAGATTCTTTCCTATATTGTTGGTTACCTTTTTGCATGGTTAGTGGTTTCTTTTGCTGTGCAGAAGCTTTTTAATAGGATGAGATCCCATTTATTTGATTTCTTTTGCATTTCTTGTGCTATAGAGGTTTTAATCATGAAATCTTTCCCAAAGCCAATGTCTTCAAGAGTTTTAGCAAAACTTGCAATTTTTAATAGAGAACCTGATCAAGAATTATCATGTAACACATCAATTTGCTTATCCCTGAGTTCTTTTATCATGCAGTGCAAGAAACTATAATCTTATGCTGGATCCAGGAGTCTCCAAGTGCTATTTTGGCTGTAACTGCCATGGAGGACTAAGCCCAGAAATCAACCTGATCAACACACAGTTGGCAACTAAAAGGCTTCATGGCATAAGCAGTGAAGATCTGTAAGCAGACGTGACCAAGTGAAGTTAAGGAGACACATCAACTAGTTGTGATGTCCTTTCTGAAGACTATCTGTTACTCTGAAAAACTAAGAACACTATTTCACATCAATCTCGTGAAGCTTGATCTACCCTCATGTAAGCCAGAGACCTCAGGAAACTGACAACACTATCTGTTTCCCAATGCTCTGCAATGACCTGGCCCACCCACACCCACACCCAACAAAAGCATGCTTCCGAGACGTCTGCATCAGTCACTAAGCCATTCTGTACAGGGTGCAGCCCTCTGATCTGGCTATGGGAAAGAGATGTTCTGTCTGAGAGCTGCTCCTAACAGTGCCACACATGTCCTCAGCAAGGAGCCTGAGCCACAGCAGCACCAATGGTCCACACAACCATCAAAGCAGCAAAAGTGGAAAGAGCATTGCTCATAACCCATGACAGTTAATTTTTATTGTCAACTTGTCTGACTTAAGAGACACCTAAGAGATTAACAAAGCTCATGTCTGTGAGACATCGAGGGATGACTTTGGAGACTATACCTGGTTCCCTTTCCCTCTGACACTTTTCCTCTGCCTTTCTGCATCCCGGAGAGCAACTTTACTCCAAACCCCTTCACTGTACTTGTGCCTTGGAGCCACCTAATCATAGACTGATACCAAATTCAGCCTCTCTTCCTGCAAGTTGAAAGGTGTCAATTGTTTTTTCTCAGTGATAGAAAGCTGATTAATACAAAGGCCATTTGCTTGGTATTTTTTCAAGAACTTTAACCTTGATATAGATGGATAGCCACTTACCAGAAGTCCTAGCAGGGCCAACACTCTTGGACCTCTCTGTTTAAAGTTAAATTTCCCTTCCTAACTCTGCATTGCACCAGCACTTCCTGTGTGCCATCATTCTAATTAAAGTGAGAGATGCAGTACAGTGAGAAAGGGGGTCTTGGGAAAGGAAGGAGCAAGAATAAACTATGTTAAAACCCACGCTAACTTGCTACCCAGAAGCCAAGAGCTATGATCAGACCCAGGGGACACTGGGTGTCTCAAGTTGACGGATGGCCCCGCCTACCTCAGCCATTACTCTTGAAGACAAGTGTGGAAGCTGAATGCCCAGCGGTGCCAGGATACGTGCACGCACTGTACATCCTGTCCATATGGATGAGCTTGTGATTTAGTGCTAACAAATACATCTTTTGGAGAAAAATAGATACACTAATCGACAAAGATTTAGGCTGAGGGAAAAATCATCAATCTCCCCTACTGCAATGGTCATGTTGCCTTCCTTTTTTGTAATGTGATCATTTTCAAAACATTTTTATTGCCTATGCTTACTTTTCAGTTTTTGCACACTATAATTCCAAGTTGAATTGCATCTAACTATAAGGCAAGTTTTTATATGCGCACTGACTCCAGTCTTTTATCAAAAATTAACATTATTATATTGTCATATAAATCTATTTATCTATCTCTCTGAATATCTAGCTACAGATTGCTTTTCAGTGCTGGAGATAGAATCCAGAACTTGGGCACATTAGGGATGTATTGTACTCTGTGCTATATTCCAGCTCCCTATATTTTTAATGGAAAGACTGGAATTAATTATTTTGTTTAAGATAATGTGACCTCTCAGTACACATTTATTAAATGTTTAACAGTTGGGAAACTTCTAGCTGAGCTTTCTCACATAGTGCTGAAATCAAACTTGCAGAAAGAATGAAAGTTTGAGAGCAACCAATGAGTCCAACAGGATGTGGACATTTCCTGAGAGGCACTTGTCATATTGGCAAAACTTCTTTCAGAAGGACATAGGAAGGACAGACAAAATTTAACACCATCAAAATTTTTTCATTTATTATAAATTCAAGCATAGAATAGAAGCTAACCATAGCCTTTGGCCCGTTCCATCTCTGACTCTACTTAGAAGACAGAGTAGATATCTCATATAGAAAACACAGAAATGAAGTGGGACTTTGAGCTCTGTCATACATAAAACTAGATCATTAACATTCGACCTTACATTTTGACACATTGAAATACCTCTACCTCCACACAGCCATCTCAAATCATTGAGCAGAACTGGCTATGACTGGGGTGTTAGACCCTCCTAGGCATTTGTAAGCAAAGAGTGAGAAGATATCACAAGAAATAATCAGCAGAAGGAATATTAGCAGACATTGATGTACTCAGCACTACAGAGCAAGAGCATTATAGTAAAACAGGATCCTCTATGGAGAGCTTTTGAAAAGGTGAGGTCAGAAATGGATCAGAAGGATGAAAAAGAAATGATGTGCAAAGGCACTGGGCTGGTTTAATGGATGGGACTGAAGTGTTCACATTAGATAACAGTGAAAAATAAAGTGGAAAACTATTGATGCAGGATTACAGAAGGGTATGACATCTAAGTTAAAGAGTTATGACTTTTCCCAGTTGACAACAGAGACCTAATAAAATCATCCATATTTACTTTTGATCTGTTTCTACTCTCCTTAGTAATTTATCAGGTTCTTCATGTTCCAGAAACTATGCTCATTCTTCTGTTCTTAGTTTTTTATTTTATTTATTTATGATATTACAATTGTAGATATTTATGGGGTGAAGGGTGCATATAACTACTTTGTGAGTGCCACATTGTATAGTTTAGGGGAAAATAAAAAGTTCAACCATGTGTATAAACTGTGTAGGATCAAGATGGTAGAGCAAGATGTGACACCAAGAAGCATGACTCTAGCATCAATCATGAAGCCCTCTTGACTCTAAAAAAATAACTTATCCAAAGGGGGTAGGATCAGCTGGATGGGCCAAAGAGCCCATTCTGTTTGTGCTCACTATACAACATCAGACTACTCTTCTTTTTCAAACCGTTTCTCTTAAAGCCCAAACCAAAGCATAAACCGACAGCACATACCACACCTACATCACTTCCTGCCCACACGATCTTGGACACATTATTCATTCACTCTGTCTCACTACATCATCTGGAAAAATGGAAATAATAAGAATGGGTCTTTTATGCTTATTGTGAGAATTAAAGACATACATGTGAACCACTTAGAAGAGCATCTAACACATAGCGGGCATGTAATAAGTGTGTCCAATTATCTTGATTTCTGTGGGAAGAATCTAATCAATCAGTGATATAGTTTTAGGATGGCTTCTTATGTAATTTGGGTAGAGGGAGAGATGTGAAGACTTTATCCTAGTTTGCTTAGCCTTAAATTTTCCTTATAATATCAGCCTTCTCAGTTTTCAGAAATAATTATTATTATCTGCACCAGGGTAATTTTACCAAAAAAAAATACAACTTTGAGAGGCCTTTCTAATTGGCCATATGCTCTTTCCTAAGAGACCATTGCCATATGTGATTCTTCGGGCCAGTTTGAGTCTGTTAAACTGATAATGATTTACATTAATAGAACAAACAATTCTTAATTGTGTAAGTGATAGGTACTGTCTGAAATTCAACTCAAACTATTTTTTGAATCCAATATATTGGGCTAGCTCTTCCTCCCACACTCTCTAGTGCTGTCAGTTGCATTCTTTCATTCCCATCCACATTCTATATTCATCTAGATATTTTTTTTGCACACACCTTCAAACTTACCTACTTTTGGATTTTTAGGTTTCCATAATGGCCATTTCAAAGTACATCAATGTAGACTCTGAATATGACGTTCCACCACTTTCAGATGGAAAGTTAATGTCCCACTAACTAAGAAAGAGGAGGATATCAAGTAAAAACTTTCTCCACTCTCCCTACTGTTTCTTTAAAGCATAAAGAAATCCTGTTTTTGTGATGAGAGAGATGAACTCGGCAGAGATTTTTGGAAGTGAAATAAGGAACAAGAACTATATATATAAATTGTGGGTAATATCATTTACATGCAAAATAAATGTCAAACTCCTAGATACAGGGAGTAGAATGTGAGTTACCATGGCCTGGGGTAGGGAGGCAGATGGGGACAGAAAGACACTGATTAGAGGGCACAGAATTACAGTTCAACAGGTGGAATAAATTGTAGAGCTGCAACACACAGTACATAGATTGTGCTTAAAGCAAATGTATTACGGACTTGAAAATTGCTAAGAGGAGATTTTCAATATTTCCACTTTAAAACATGATAAGTATGTAAGTTGACAGATTTGGTGATAAGCTTCATTTAATCAACTTATAGACATATGTTAAAACATTACATCACATAGAGTAAATATATGACTTCGATTTCAATTAAAAGTTCAGAACCACAGGTACCTTCTCATATCTGTGCCTATTCAGAGGTATGTACAGTGAAGTGTGAAACAGGTAACCTACAGCATAAGCTTCTAGAGGGCAGGTGTGCTATGTCTTTCTGTATTGTCCCCAGTCAGCTAACACCTGCTTGGATGGTGCAACTCTACATTAAGTGGGAATAGAGTACTCCCTTATTGTACTATTTTTTCCACTTTTATCCACACTGGTCTTGTGACATTTTTGTCTTATGAAGAAATTAAACAAAATTTTGTAACAAACAAGTAGAGAGTTACAACAGTTAATACACTGCATATTTGCAGTTAATGTCAAAGTGGTTTAACTTTAAACATAGCACCTCTCTGTGAAAGTTGTTATTGCTTAGGAAATTTCATACAACAGAAACCATACTACATTCTAACCAGCAAGTGCATGAAAAGCCACAGTTTTCAGATATTCTTAAAAAACTCAATCCCAATAAATCATGCATATGAGGAGTGCCCATGTGATTTTTCAGATTAGTGAGCATAACTTCTGAGATACACCGCAGAATGAAAAAGTGAGGTCCCCTTTAAAATACAATGGCAACTTCAAAATGGCATCAATGGAGCAGTAAACCGAACAGAAAGCTTTTCCCAGTGAGCATTCACTGGCGAGCCAGGGATCAGGTTCCTGCACGGGTTGAATGCCCACGAGCCACCCTGGGCACACTCTGGTTCCCTTATTTCCTGACTCTGGCAACTCCTGATACCAAGTATGAAACACGACAGGATACTAACATCTTTGTCAGCCTTTGTCCCTGAGTCACTGTGGAAAGCAGACTGAATGAAAAATCAACAGAGTGGCCACTGAGATGTCAGTTTACCTGTTGCTACCTCGTAACTCAGCCGTTTTGACTTACATATCTGAAAGACTGGCAAGTGCAGCTGAATCAGTTTGAGAAACTGAACCAATAGTAGGAAGTGGAGGGCCGGGGAGTTAGCTCAGTGGTTCCGGTGCCTGTCTTGCAAGCGCAAGGGCCCGGGTTCGATTCCCCGGTAACCACATACTATACTGGGTGTGGAGACTCACGCCCAGCAGCAACCAGTACCACAGACCACAGTGCCGGGCATGGTGGCTCACGCCTGTAATCCCAGCACTCGGGAGGCAGAGGCAGGAGGATTGTGATGTGAGTTTGAGGCTGAGCTCAGGGCCAGCCTGAACCACAAAGTGAGACCCTGTCTCACAAAAAACCTAAAAAAACAAAAAACAAAACAAAAAAAACAATAGTAGGAAGTGGAGAGGAGAAGCACACAAAGAGAGGGTGTGGAGGAGAGAACTGTAATGCCCAGCTCATCATAGAAAACTATTCAAGGGAGCAATACAAGTACTTGGAGATGGACACTGACTTAGATTCCACAGCTCAGCGATTATGAACAGGGCTGCTATGAACGTGGGAGTACAGACCACTGTACAACACACTGGTTTCATTTTCTTCAAATGTTTACACAGAGGTATAATTGCCAGATCACATAGGGATTCTATATTAATTTTTGAGAATAAATATTGATAAAATGTCCATATACCCCCATGATCTGTAGAGTCAATTCAATTCCTATGAAAACTCCAATGATATCATTAACAGAAATGGAAGACAATACTAAAATCTCTGTGTAAACCCAAAACATTGTAAGTAGCATTCCAGCGTCTTGAACAATTGTATATTTTTAACAAGATCATAAGTAAAGCTGAAAAAAGAAGTCCATAGAAATAGACTTTATGTAGTGAGATTCCAGGCAATCATATCAACCAAGTGTATACAGAGTAAAAAGAAATTAATGCTATATGTCTGGAAAGGTATTTCTGCTAATTCCTCAACCAGTTAAAAAAAAAAAGTAAAACGCCTGCCCTGATTTTTTAACAATGACATTATGAAACTTGTAGCCATTGGAGTTGTCTATGTTTCAGCAGAATCATTTCCCTTTACATTTCCAGTGTGTTTGCATCATTAAGCTATGGAAGGTGCGCTCTTGGTTTGCTCGCATGATTGACAGTGTCGGAAAATGGTGGTCAACATGAACATTGTTCTGCACCTTTGCTTAGATGATCAACTCTGTGTCCTGCTCACACAACTACCACTGCGGTTAGTGTGGGATTCAGGGGTGAGGGCAGACAGCAGAGGTCGGGGGCTGGCTTCTCTGGGAAGGCTGTGGAGAGATCGCATTTTTACCTCCAGAGAAGGTGAATAAAAGCCTAGGTATTCAAGGAAATGTTTATCTTGTTTCTCACCTATAATTCAGCCTCTGAAAACTTCACCACTACATTATTTGGCTGGTTTTGTGATTTAAGAAACTAGACAGTGTAAATATGAGGGTGTAGTGTAATAATCCAAAGACATGAAACTGAAACAAACCTAGAGAAATTCTCTGGAGCAGCCCTTATTGTTAAGTGTGTAAGAAAGTTTGTGAACATCCAAAGTGAATAATGTCCTATTCTCTTTTTCTGATGAACATTCCAAAATGTCTGTTTTCCAGCTGAGAACTGTAGTTACCTTAGCTAGGTATAACTATGTGATGCTCTACCATTCTGAAATTTAAAATTATATCTTTTTGGACTGAGGATTTAACTCAGTGGTTCTGGCATCTGCCTGGCAAGCACAAGATTCTGAATTCAATCTCCAGCACCACATACTACAATGCTGGGTATGGTAGTTCACACCTGTTATCGGGAGGCAGAGGCAGAAGGATTACTGTGAGTTTGAGGCTAACCTGGGCTACATAGTGAGTTTAGGGCCAGCCTGAACTACAAAGTGAGACTCTGTCTTAATAAATAAATAAATAACATCTTTTTATTGTTGGAGAAATATTTGAAATATACAAGAATTGTAAGATTTTTGATGTGGGTAATGAATGGAAATGCCAAAACAGCAAAAGATTTAGCCACTGACATATGCTACTAAAAAGCAATGCTAGGGCTGGGCCCAGGTTAAGTCTGAGGAATTTCATTATACTGAAACACTTGTTAATCCTTTCCATCCTTTCATTGTTAGTCTCACTTTTCTGTCCTTTTCTGGGTGTTTCATGTAGTCAATATTGTTAAATGCTTTGTTTAGTTGTGTAATAAATTTAAGTGATTCAGTGAGTCTCATTTTTTTCTACTGTCCTTGAGAAACATATAAAAGAATAATTTATGCTCATCATATGCTAGAAACATCCCATGGGGTTTTTTTAATAGAATAATATACCTAATATCCATCCATCTATCATGTGGATTAAGTAATTACCAAGATTTTCCTATAGTAATTTTCTACATCATTTCAAAATAAGCCTCCATGTCATCAGTAGTCACTAAAATTAAGGACAAATATCCTGTACACTAAAATAAAACCTTAGAAATGAACATTTGACTTTGTATCTACAGCTTAGGTTTTTAACATTGTAGGATGAATTTATATTTATATAATTTACTCATGTTGTATTTCAGTCATCTTTTATACCTGTCTTCTCATTATCTGGATCTGAATTTTATCTTCTTTCATTATATTTTATTTATACTTGTCATTGTGTAGCTTATAATTTGTTTCCTTTTACCTTGAAAGATGAATGAATTTGGAAGTTGAAAACTTTAAACTTTGTTTAAACTTTAAACTTTGATTAATTAATATGCTTACAATCATTCTTAAATCTATATTTGTATGCAAGGATGTATTTATTGGAAAAAATAACTTTCAGTTTCTTTTTAAATAAAGTGAAATATCATGAATATTTTAGTCTTCCTTTCTCTAGATTTTTCCTGTCAGTGACTTACCTACTTGAATATTCTGAAGTTTGTACCTTTAGTTTTCTTTTCTGTTCTCTTATGCAAGAATCACACCAGTCATATGTTTTCACTAGAAAGCATTCATCTGGACCCATAAGCACCTAGTAGCATTTTAAAATACCGTTGACAAAAGTGAACTTCCTGAAGCAACATACCCACTAACCAGAAATGTTAAATAAACTTCAACACACAACAGGGTGAAATGATAGCTTGGGAGTAGGGGCACTGACAGTGTTACCATATACAGATAACTAATAAATCATGAGCTTGGGTCTGAGGATCATTTTTGCTATGCATGTGTACACATCAAGCATCATATTCTGGGTTTCAAGTGCTGTTAAAAAGCTGCTAAAATAGTACTCCAAAGTCATGATTTTCCAGTTGCTGACTATGCTTACTACTATCTCTACTATTGATAAGTGGTATCAATGTATCTACATGATGGAAATATTCCATGGCAGTGGGTTACCACGTTTTGCTCCAAACTCCCCAACCCATATGTTACATGACTGGCTGCAGGAACCAGCAAACTACTAATCAGAAACCTAATACACTAGTATTGTTTTTTACTTTTATTTTTTTTTTATTTTTATTTCTAAACAAAGTGAAGAAAGTGTTAGTGAGGCACATTTAATTTAAACATGCATTTTCAGTGTTAAATCATGAATATCATGAGAAGAAAATAGCCTTTTGGTAGTCAAAACTGCTATCTGAATCAGCAAAGGGATCACAGACAGGTTAATGACATACAGACTTGAGGTTTTTTGTTTCATTTCCATAACAGTCATAAGAATACTAGATAAAATCTGTGTTGGAATTATACATGTACATCTGATTATTAAACATTTACCAACACACCATTATATCAATGCCCTAAGTATATACTGTACAGCTAAAAATTCTACCCCTGTGTTCCATTCCAAGTGAGCAAGGAATGGGCACCCAATACAGAACTGTAAAATCTACCAAAACCAAAAGGCTAAGAGCAGTTTCTATAATGTGGTATCACTGCCTGAACTTTCACATTATGGACTTCCTACTTACTGGAACTCTGTGCAAGACCTAAAAGTCAGAGCTGCTCCTAGAAGAGTAGTACATTTCTATTAGGAAAAGGTGCTAAGAAAACATGGTCTTCTCCAGCTTGTTTAGATGAACCTCATTTATATTAAATTTTAGAGCCATTTAGTATAAAAAGAAGGCTTGTGCCAAAGCCACCAGCAAAGTTTTCTCTCTCATCGAAAATGCACATGCATGCAAAGGACATCTCATTTAGTTCTTTCCCCTCCACTTACCACGATTCCACTTAACTCTGAAAAGCTCAGTCCTGCTCCTGTGAATTACCATAATTCCCAAGATCATCTCATCCAGGAAAAACATCAGATTCCACCAGGATATTTCCTGCCTTTTCAGAATCTATTCTACGGCTCTCAGTGATAGAACAAAAATGTTTCCTGCAAGAATACACAAGCTTTCAATGTCAGGTGGCTAGCAATATAATGTCACATCTCTTTACCAGATACGTAGGGACCCAGTGTGATCTCAGAGCAATCCTTCATGTTTGTACAGTTTAAAATGCGTTTTCATGTACATCACCCTACTGGATTTCACAGTGGACTTCCCAAAGTGCCCATCCAGCAGCCCTTGGATAGAACCCACAGAACTAAGAGTTACTTTCAAATCTGAACATAAAAGAATTAAATAAGATATTGCTAAGATGCTGAAGAGGGGGTTTTTAACACAACTTGTAAACTGAAAGTGGATGATTAAGAAGGGCATGTGACCCAGAGAGCAAGCTGCATTTTGTAAGAGAGCCTATGTTGTTCTTGGACCTGTGGACCTTCGAGCCTTTCTGTACCACTGAAGGTTCTGCTTACCATGCTGCCATGTGAATTGGTTTTCACTGGATTTTCAAAATAAAGGAACTGATGAGAGTATGGCTAGTGGGGGAGAGGACAGTCCAGGGACATCTCTCTCTCTCTCTTTCTCTCTCTCTCTCTCTCTCCCCACCACCCCCCCTCAAGGCTCAGGGACTTGACCACAAATTGTTCACTCAAGTCAGTTTGTTCTACACATAAGAATCGCCTTTTTAAACTAAAATTCTCCAGATTTAAGCTTAATTTTATGAAAGAAGCAACAATATCATCCAGTGCCTGAGTCCATTAAGATGCCTCCCTGAACGAGCTTAGCGACGTGGCTTCATGTGCCATATCCCGCCCACACACTCCCTGCCATCGTGCTAAAAGTACAGTAGTTTTCCTGAATGTCAGCTGACGCAAGTGGTGTATAGAACCTCCTGTTCCGGAATCTTGTCCCAAGTAATGTACAGTTATGTTCCGTAGGAGACCAACTCCACTAACGACACACAGGGTTTATTCACGAAGTTACTTTGCTTTCTCAGAGCTGTGCGCGAATCTGGCTGAGGAGCACTATGCCGCTAAGGCCCAAGAGTCTGCGTTTAAAGCATCTCAACTTCTTACTGGGGCCGCACTTTACATTTACTACCTCCACAAATGTGTGTGAAATATACACCACCGCCTTTGGTCAATACCGTTTTTATCACCGCCAAAAGCTAAATTAATGAGCTCAGTTCATCAGCCCTATCCCTTTGATTATTTTCTTTCCCAAGGGGGAATATAATCCACCTTTAGCCATCCAGATATTCAAAAGATTCCTTTATATGCAGTCCTAGTTCATTATGAATAGAATGCATTTCATTCCACCGTTCCACTTAACTCTGCTTACACACTGAACTGGATTTAAAATGCAATATCTCATTGTAATTTTAGTCAGGAAGCAGTTCTTCTGAGCACTTCTTAAACTCTCTGAGCTTAGAATTTCCTGCCTGCGGTTGCCACATATCAAAACCTGTTAAGGCAACAGCGTCATCTACATGGATGGATGTGGCACAGCGCTGTGATAAACAATGACCTAGGTGTTGGTTTAGCAGAGAGATGGCCCCTGGGAATTAGCACCAAAGGAGGCACAATTCCCAGAACTCGTCACTGTGCTGTTCTCCATTTGATTTTGCCTCTGTTGCTGTAACACTTAAAGTGTAATTTTTAAGGGGAAAAAAAAACATGCCTTTCTCGTCACTGTAAATAGGAAACAAGGAGATACTACAATTTACAATAACTGCATCATAATCTAGAAAGACACAAAAACAATTTTAAAATGTAATTTCCTGCTCATTGTTTTCTCTGTAGTGTTAAGGGTATATTTATGAATATAATGTATATATCCCAATTTGATATTTTGACTTCAAAGCTTAACCAAGATAAGGCAGCCAGAGTTACTGTTTTTGGAATTAGTAACAGCTGTCTGTTGATGCTACTTTCCTACCCCAGGGCTAAACACACTTACGTGTTATCTCAGTTAATTCTAATTCTTGTTCCATAACTGAATAATCAGCCCCATTTTGCAGGTGTAAAAATTGAGGTCAGGAATTTTAAATATATTCACCAAGGCCTCACTAAATTAAAATTTAGTTTAATAGTTGAAATTAAATAGAGGTTCCCTGTTTTCAAGTACTACACTTCACTGTCACTATAATTTCCTTTGACTGGGTCCATATAGCAAAAAAAGAAAACTGTGTTAGTAACTGACATTGATGAGAGAGACCTATTAACGATTATAAAATCTAAAATGATCATTTGAACTCTTTTACATATATAGGGTTCTACTTTTCAAAGTTATTAGGGTGGGAAAAGAGTTGCATATCCACGAGTACACTGAGTGTGTGCTCATTCAGACAGCCTGAATTCCATATATGGAAAACCTGACTGAGACAGCACTCCTCCTTGATATTTCTTCCTGGATAGTTGTTGCGCTGTAAGCCAAGTGACGCTGCCTGCCTCACCTTCTGAAAGATTCCAGACATGTTGTTCCAATAGACTTCTGTACACAGCTTATGTTATGCAAATACAGAAGCCCTATGATTTTTATTGCCACTAACAATAGCAATTGAGAAAAAAAAAGACATCTTGTTCCTCCATTGACAGACAACCTTTAAAAACGCTTTGATTTCTCTCTTCTTTGACTCTGAGGATCCTATTTTGTTATATTGGACATGAGAGGGAAAGAAAAGCACTGAGGTTTAGATATTGATTTAAACTCATCAAGCCACAGCAATTGTCCCCTCGGTGAAACTAAGCTTTTCGAAACTATCATTTGCCAAGTTTTTGTCTGAAGGGAGATATACAGAACTATCTCAGTGCTGAGAAGCACTCTCTATGGTTTGAGATGATTTGTGCTGAGCTCCCTCCTTCTGTTAGGTAAATTAAAATGCTGGTGTATAATCTAGAAGACACTGCCCTGTGTAATAAAGACATAACATGCAAGTAGCCCAGGCAATCTAGAGAGCCCGCCGTGACAGGGCTTGAGTGTTACCATCTCTCCAGGGTATTTACATTCACCAAATTTGGGATTGAGATATATATATATATGTATATATGTATATATATATGTATGTATATATGTATGTATGTATGTATATGTATACACACACATATATATAATATATATATGTTGACAGATAATTTTATAATCTGGAGTTTCCTAAAGAGATATTTATTTTCTTTGTATATTATTTTCTATTCTGAATGATTATCACTGGTTCTCCACTGTTCCTTGTAAACCGCTGAAATAATTCAAAAGTGCCCCCAAAAAGGTCCATATGACTATAAGAAAATTTTCTGAAACTAATATCAATCTTAATGGAACTTTAAACCTTCTACAATCCATCTGAAGGCACAAGCACAAGAATCTCCACTTCATTTCCCACAAAACCTCTGTTACACCTGGGGAGAAGGCTGCCTTTTGCATGCATTTGAGTAATGTTAGAATGGCTTCATCTCTGCTGCCTGAAAACCTGGCCAACCTGACTCTCATCACTTCCCCTGGAACTGTAGCCTCCATTCCTGAGGATGAGGTTAAAGTAAAAAGTCCACTTAGCAGAGTGAGTCTACACAGCCAGATGTGCTCTCCCTCACAGACACTGGCACACATCTGTAATAGTGTCTGTACCTCCAAATGCTCATTTCCCTGCCTGCTAAGATGGAAAAAGGAAGCAAATACATAGTTATTTTAAAACACATGTATTAGGAGCTAGCACTGTTCTTGGCACATATAATAGTCACAGAGAGCCTTTAGCTCATAAAACTTATACGTTACTAGCAAGAAAATAACCAGAAAGAGCCAATAAACAAATCAATAAATGCATAATTAACCAATAGTGGTGTATGCTGAGAACTGCCAGGTGAGAGCCTGAAATACCAATGGAAAGAGGTCATCTTTTCTGAGTAGTTCTTGGGGAGAGCCTGAGAAAAGAAAAGAGTACCTCTGAATGCCACAGAGAGCTGAGAACCAGCAGAGGGACATGTGCTGGGGCTTTCAAGCTGGAGAAGGAACTGGTCAAGGGCCTACAAGAAAGCTATGAAAGACCACAGCACAGATTGTGGGGGAACCTGGCCTTGAGTCCCACTAGAAGGGTGAGAGGATACCCGACTGGGGCCTGGACTCGATTCTCAGCCCAATGTTAAGCTTGCAAAGAATTTTAGGCAAGAGCATGTATGATCAGACAGGCAGGTTTTCAAAAATTTCTCTGAGTGCCATGTACAGAACATATTTACAAAGAGTCAAGGGAGGAACTTCTCATAGAAATTGTTCTTGTGCTTGGTCTTGTTCTATGCTTTGTTGAGAAGTTGACAATAATGTTTCGTCTCCCTCGCATCAATTTTAACACTCCTCAGATAAAACTATGCAGAGTGGGGGGCCGGGCAGTTAGCTCAGTGGTTCCGGCGCCTGTCTTGCAAGCGCAAGGACCCGGGTTCAATTCCCTGGTAACCACATAACAATACTGGGTGTGGAGACCTACACCCAGCAGCAACCAGTACCACATACCACAGTGCCGGGCGTGATGGCTCACGCCTGTAATCCCAGCACTCGGGAGGCAGAGGCAGGAGGATTGTGATGTGAGTTTGAGGCTGAGCTCAGGGCCAGCCTGAACCACTAAAGCGAGACCCTGTCTCAAAAAACCTAAAAAAAAAAAAAAAAAAAAAAAAAAAAAACTATGCAGAGTGCATGCAAAATATTGAAGAGCTTGCATTTCAATGCAATGCAGGATTGACCTTCTAATAGTTCCTTTCTCATCTCTTTTTAAGCAATAATTGAAATGTCAATCAACATAAAGGAAGTGTAAGAGTAATATTTAAATGAAAAACCAAGAATTGACAGCATTAATTTAACATTTGCTAAATATCTGCTATTGCCAGGCACATTGCTAGGTGCTAAGGCCTCAAGGTGATACTTTCTACAAAACATTCAGACTAACAGGAAAGTCTGACCTAGTGTATAATGAGTGAGTGCAATGGACAGAGTCCACATAGTGGAGCTGAGTATAAGGTGACAGGGAGCCATTATGGAGCCTGAGGTGGTATTTTTGGAGAAAAGGACCTTGGCTTTCTCCTTTTGCCAACTCTCAGTCAAAGTCAGAAGCAAGTCATCCCTATTTTCCCACCTGTGAAGTAATTACAATGCCTAAAACAAAAGAAGCTTTGAACCCTGAGACCCAGGCTCCCATACGTGAATTTCATTAACATAGTATCCTCGGTCCAAGTGACCCCTTGAGTTTGCGGATGGTGAGGAATAAATCTTGACTTGTGGCTACCAATTCCTGTCCATAGAGTTCAGATCATCAAAAAAACAGGAAAACTATTATGAAGTATAAATTCTGTATCACATCTATTGAAATAACACCACAAGAAAGATGGAATAGGGGGCCGGGGAGTTAGCTCAGTGGTTCCGGCGCCTGTCTTGCAAGCGCAAGGACCCGGGTTCGATCCCCGGTAACCACATACCATACTGGGCGTGGAGACTCACACCCAGCAGCAACCAGTACCACATACCACAGTGCCGGGCGTGGTGACTCATGCCTGTAATCCCAGCACTCGGGAGGCAGAGGCAGGAGGATTGCTATGATGTGAGTTGGAGGCTGAGCTCAGGGCCAGCCTGAACCACAAAGCGAGACCCTGTCTCAAAAAACCTAAAAAAAAAAAAAAAAAAAAAAAAAGATGGAATATTTTTATGATAAATAAAAGTATGACTTCTCTAAATCTGCCCTTTATAGAGGATTCACCACATAAAATGCACTGTCCTTAGTGGTGCACATTATAAATTGATTTAATCCTAAATTAACCATGTGTGTTAGTATTCTTAACCCCTCCCACAGGTAAGAAAGTCATACATAAAGAGGGGAAATAACTTCCTCAGGTCAAACAGATAATAAAGTGGAAGCTAAGACTTGCAGAAGTGTTATATTTGGCTCCCAGGTAGTATAATATACCGCACTATTTGAAGAAACAGACTTTGTACGTTCTATTCTCTCATACACTGAAACAAGGTAGCTCTTTGTCTCATGAAAGATTCAATCTTCTTGAAGGTGGTAACAACAAGGTTGGAAAACTTCTGTTATCGATAGCTTTAGTCCTGATACTTTCCTATAAGCAATAATGTTTTTTAAAACTTTTATTTAAAGCTTTTTTAAAAAAAAATAGAAAAAAATTTAAATACTGAAATCTGATTAAATAAAATACATTCTTTTCCTGCTATTGCTTCTTTGACTGGCTGAAAGCCCAAACAATATTATTTCTCAGGCATAATCCCATAGAAAAGACGAAAATTTTCCCCACAGGATAAATGCTTTGGAGAGTGCTTCTTTCCAGCTGATTTCTCAGAAAATTCCCTCTTGTACTGAAAACTAAGAGGGGACAAAAAAAGGCTGGAAAGAAGCCTGAGACAAATAGCCAAATAACTGAGGAGGGGGAGAACATGGGAGTCACCTCAGAGAAAAAGATCTTTATCTTGCTAAAGAATAATAAGACTAATGAATTGTGTTCAGTCCCTTAGAGTTTTCAGTATTTTAAAATTCATGCAGTATTCCAGACTGGAAAAATCAGGGTCGGATTGGACCCATTTTTCTAATACAGAATTAAAGCTACAAAGAATTCAACAGTTTTATTCAGACTATCACAGTTTAAGAGGGATCTGCACTCAAATGTCAGTCTTCTGACCTCTCTCTCTCTCTTTATTGACTTCACCTGCTCCTATATTGATGAACTTTGGCTGACCACCATAATTAGAGTTTTCTGTGGATTTTTTTTCCCTATTTCACTAAGAAAAAAGGAAAAGAAAAGAAGTATCAGAGCTAAAGCTGGGCCAACC
The DNA here is from genome assembly GCA_004026965.1 of Petromus typicus. Lineage (NCBI taxonomy): Eukaryota > Metazoa > Chordata > Mammalia > Rodentia > Petromuridae > Petromus > Petromus typicus. The sequence goes on from PVIR01019922.1 coordinate 19,729, forward strand.
TTCTCTGAGTTGGAAAAGAATCATTTGCAATGGCCTGCTCAGAATTCTGCTAACAATTAGAACTGTCAGCCTTTCCCTCCTGCTATGACAAAGTAACTGCTACCACTAACCCTTCCAAAATATATGAACATATGTTTACAGACATTGGGCAACAGTCAGCACATATTTGACAAACTCCATGTTATTGAGATGTCAGTGCTTCTCCAAAATAATCAACACAATTCCAATAAATATTCCAGCTTGCTGGGGAACCCCAAAACATTATTAGAAACCTCCGCAGTAAGGTTTCAGTTTCCTGTTCAGTGTATGATCCAAGCCTGAGAAAAACTAAAACAGTACTAAGAGAGACAGAAAGTAGTGCACCAGGATGACCAATGCAAGTGCAATCACCAAAGATGCTGGCCAGGTAAGCCACTGATTTTTGTTGGTAGTCAATTGGGGTAAAAGTAAACTATGTGCAAGGGCATTGCTACATGCAAGAATGGGTGGCTGTGCAGTTTCTATGAAAATTAATGTAAGCAAGGCTCATAAAAGACAAGGCATTATCAAATGAGGAACTGAATAGACAAGAATATATGGTTGTAATTATAACACCATCCTTCTAGTTAAGAGAGTTTAGTTGTGGGAACAGAATTTGGGTGCAAGTTATTCTCACTTCAGCACATAAGCTTCAGACAGACTTGTTTTTCAAAACAAGTCAATTCTAGGTTAACCTTTTAGATTCTGCACTGCTTACAGACTGTTTTGTGCCTAATCAGTATAAGTCTTCTGCATCTGCAGGTTTCATTGTATAAAGAGATAAGTGGACTCTAGAATCCACATGAAAATGTAAGAGGTCTAGTATATTCAAGAAAACTTTGAAATAAAAAGGAAAATAAAGTTGGAATCTGGCACTATCTTATTTCAAATATTACTCTAAAGATACATTTTTATTTTATATGTGTTTATAGTTTTTATAGTAATAAAACTTTCATATTGGAGTAGGAATAGAAGTACAGATAAAGGGAATAGAATAAGAAGTCCACACACATGGAGAAACTACAGAAGCAGACTCACATACAGAGCCAATTGATTCTTGACAATATCAAATCAATTGGAAAATAATCCTTATAAGACTTGGCTATTAAACAATTGTATACTTATACTAAAAATATTAGATTCTACCACTTAACACCCAGTAGCAAAACAACTCAAAACATGATATAGATCTAAACATCCAATGTATAATATGTAATCTGTAGCAAAAAAGATAGGATGAAATTTTAGCATTTTAGGTAGGCAATAATTACTTAGAGACCAAAAAGAGAGTTACTATAAAAGTAAAAGCTGATGCATTAGAGTTCATCAAAGTTATTGTAGCTGCTTTCCAAAAGATATGAGTGGGAAATTAAAAATTCTAGTCAAAAACTTGGAGAAAATATTTGTGGCACATATACTAACAATGAATTTGTATTTGGATTATATAAAGTACTCATATCTCTGCATTTAAATAACTATATAATCTAACAAAATAGGCAAAAGACCCAAATGAATATTTTATATATATATGTGTGTGTGTGTGCATCTACATATATATAAAACTATGATCAAAAGTAGCTGAAAAGATGCTGACCCTCTTTAGTTATCAAGGAAATGCATTTTAAATTAGAAATTAAATATCAAAATACACCAAATAAAATAGCCATGAATGTTTCAAAGTTAGTAACAGTATTAGTGTGACACAGAATGATATAGCCTCTTAAAACTGTTGATGGAAATGTGAAATAGTACAACTACTCTGAAAAGCATTTTCATGCATCCTTCAAAGCTAAACATACGTGTGTTTTGTGTGTGTATATATTATGTAGTAATCACACATGTATTTATCCAAGAAAAATACAAACCCATATCTACACACAAATGGGTACACAAATGATGAGAGTAATTCTTATTTATTATAATCAAAGATTAGAAATATCATGTGTACAGCAATAGAAGAAAAGATAGACAAATTATAATATAGTTTTACAGTGGATTAATGACCAGCAACAAAAAGGAGTAAAGTAGTGGACAGTGCATAAGGTGTACATCTTTTTCACTCTATCTAAAAAACTGAGAGCATTAGCCTGGCTGAATACAGCGACTAGTTGGAGAAAATAAAAAGGTCAAGGACTCATGATTGCCAGGGTTAAAAACATGAGAAAGTATAGCCATTTCTACCAACCATCTGGCAGACTCTACCAAGTGGCTTCAAATGGTCTTTATGAATCACATCACCTGTGGAGCCTGCCAGTTCATCCACACATGCTTCAGCACTCCACACACACTTCTGTTCCACAGCTGCCGCCCCCCAGACCAACATAGGAAGATCATGCAATAGCTCACACGGCCGACTCACCCTGCCAAGGTGGAAGGAGGTATTTCAGCTTGAACATCTCAGGACAGACACTGGCGAAGATGAATGAACAAATCTCAGCACCTGGCCTTGATTTCCAAGATCAAGAAAAGGCATCTAGTCATATGATGCCCCACAAGAAGGAATGAGAGAAGCGTAGTGTGTCACTAGAAAAGTGCTGGGAGAAGAGCAGAATACTTAGCAGGGCGTGGTGGTGGTGCAAGTCTGTATCTTTTGAAGCTGCACCCTAAAGACTGGAGGAGGTACTCTCAGAGGCTAACGCAGCATATATATACATATATATATATATATATATATATATATATACATACATATATATATACATATATATGTGTGTGTATGTATAATATATATCATATATATGCATATATATCATATATATGTAGCTTGAAGGAACATATATACAGAGAATAATGATGGAGAAGAGGAAGAAAAAAGAAGAAGGAGAAGAACATAGGAAAGGAAAGTGAGAGAGAGGAGAAAATTGTACAAAGGAACACATTCTCAACTCACTTCAAAGAATTAGAGATCCATGAATTGTTCAGGGAAATTTTCAAAGTAATTATTTCAAAAAGCAGAGTGAGCTACAGTTGAATACAAATAGACAATAGGATGCTAATGAGAAAAGTATATATGAAAAAGTAGAAATTTCAACAATGACATGGAAACTGGAAAAATTTAGAACCAAATTCACATTCAAAGAAAAGCAGTAAAAACACTATAGGAAGATTTTGCAGTGACTCCAGAAGAAGAGGCTGTTTGCTAAGATGGATGATAGGAAATTTCCAACCACTGAAAATTTTAAAAATGAGAGAAACAAAATCCATAGAATTTATGAGACACCATTAAGGGACCAATATATAAAAGTTATTATTCATAGAGAGAGCAATGAGTTAAAATAGTGAGAAACTTTATAAATCTTGGTAGAGACTTTGGGATATGCAAGCTGTAAAATCCCTGACAGACCCAACTCAAACATGACCATATCAAAACACACTATAATAAAATTATCCAGGCCAATCTGGGCTACATGGTGAGGTCAAGGTCAACCTGAACTATATATGGAGACCTTTATTCAAACAAATAAAAAAAATTAAAATTATCAGAAGTCAAAGACAGAAGGAGGATCTTAAACACAGTAAAGTTCCAGACATGATCCCAGCGCCACTCTCTACAAGAAATCTTAAAGAGATCTGCCTAAGAAATCAAGGACAGAGACAAAATGTAGGTTTCTTTCTGTGTCACACCCTTGCCACAATTCCTTGTTTTTTGTGTGTGTTTTTGATGATAGCCATTGTGACTGAGATAAGATTTTTAAAAACTCGGGTGTCTCTTCTGAAAAAACTCAAAAATTGTTTTTTTAGAAACTTATTAGTTCACTTATTAGCAAGTTCATGGTGTTTGACATATGATTGAAATAAATTTATCTAAGAAACTTTGATATTTACTCCCTCATCCCCATAAGAGCTAGATATGATCATTTTTGCATCTGGACCTCTGTATCTTCAATGAAAATCACCTGCTATTTTTTGAGCACTTACTACATGCCAGATCCATGCGACTTGATTTTTACTCATAGTCAGAATTAACTCTCAAAATATTTCCTCCTACTTCTCACCACAATTATTGTGAGTCAAGTATTCACATAAAGAATCATCCAATTCCAGTTTTGGTGCTTGAGGTTGATGCAAATACTAGTCTTAGCCATATATATTTTAATAGACAGACCTAAATGCTTAAACCAGCTTAATTTTGGCAAGTTTTTAAGTGAGTTAGTACCTGGCTGCCTCATCACCTCTTAAAATAGGGACAATATAAAGGAGGCATCTTTAAAGGAGAATGACTTGTTTCCCATTGAACACAAAGAACTTCTCAAAACTGTGAACTATTTTTTAGTCAGTGCATTCATGAGTTCCAACATATAAAAAATTATCCAGACAAGAGAAAAGTGCTTTTTAAAAAACACACTAGAATTATTTGCCAACAATTTTTCTATAGGTTTCTCTTTTTTCAAGGAAAAACTACTACTGTGCAATTGGAATCAGATATTTTGGTCATTTCTTCTGCTGTGTGAGTTTCTCCTACAAAGCTACTCTTGAACTGAGACTGTCTGAAGCTGAAAATATTCCATTATTCTCTAGCAAGGACATAAGGAAAATACTTCAGTTTTTTCCAAATCGTTCTCATATAAGAGAACTCATCTTCTTTGGATTTATATACTGATCATCCTTCCAAACTTTCTTAAAAATCTGTGTTAGATAGTTAAAAGCACTAGTTGCCATGGCTTGGGTCTAGATGTCCCTCCAAAAGCTCATGGGGTCATAAGGGAAGTTCTGTGGAGGATGCTGATCCCGGATGTGTGCTACTGGGATCAAGGATGTGATGCTGGGATTGATTCAAGAGGTGATGCTAGGACTGAAGCTGCCCCCGCCTGGATATGTGTGTGCTACATATTCTCAGGGGGGACAGACTGGATAAGATTCAAGGGACAGAAAGAGGCAGCAGTGGCTGCTCCTGCTGCTCCTGCTGCTGCAGCTGCTGCTTGCCAGTTGTTGCTTGTTGCTTGCTGCCTGTCTTCTGCCTGACATGGACAATTTCTCCTCTGAAATGCCCCTCTGCCATGCCATCCTGCGTTGGAGCCAGCCAACTATATACTGAAACCTCCACAAACTGTGACCCAATAAACCTTTCCTCTTTTAACTTTAGATGTCAGGAATTTTGTCTCAGCAGTGAGAAAAGTAAGACAGTAGGATAACAGTTATAAGAAACCTGAGTCTTATCTTTAATGGAGAGAACTTTAGTACCTTGAGATAAAGATGATAAGAGTGGGCCTGTGATTATTACACAGTGGAAAACCCTGGATGTCGAAAACATCTCATACTTGTACTGATTCAGTTATTCACTATAAATGTATTTCCTCTCATAACCCAGTGTTTTTACTCATTAACTGACAAATTCCCAACTCTGATGTAGCACAAATTTTTATTGTCCTACCTGCTAATCCCAGCCTCTACCAGTCTCCTAAAAGCCAGACAACTTCCAACTGCAGTTACCCTCTCTTTGTTTGAAAGTAAAGAAGGCCAAAAATTCTTAGAATTTACGTATCTTCAGTCAGTGACTGAAACTCATTATGTACAGCAACTTACATCCTTTCTAGTTAAAAAACTTGTGACTTCACCATGCAAACATATGTAGCTGCCCTCAAAATATTAGTGTGTTTGGTGTATTCATTTTGAAAATTTTCTGTGTATTGTTCATATATACATGAGTATTATGCAGAAATTGATTTAAAAATGCAATGTCCATGTCAATAATTATATTTCTATGTCATTTTTAATGATGGTAAGTTTCACTATATTATTCTAATACATAATAATTTTAGGATTCTAACATATTCTAATGTACCATAATTTATCAAGCAAATAAATCATTTTATAATATTTAAGCCATTTCCATTTTGATTAAATTTTAAACTATCTTTTAGTAAACAATTTTGCATTTTTATCCTCTTCATATTCTTCTAAATACTGTTTTAAAGTGTAACTGCTAAGTTATGAAGCAAATATATTTTCAAGGTATTAAATATATCATTTAAAAAAACATTTACCCCATACACACTTCTACCAATAGTGCGTAATATAAGCACCCTTGCCAATGCTAAGCATTTCCATGTCCTCAAAAATCTATGTCAATTTATTATCTTTAATCATCTTTTATTATTGTTTTTCTATGCAATTCTGTTTATTAATAAGATATAATACATTTTTGCAATCATTAACCATCCCTATTTCTTCTTCACTGAATTACTTGTGTCTTCTTCTCATTTTTCCTATCAGAAAGGATTTTCATCATCATCTATTGATTTTATGCCTAATGAGCATTAATTTGCTTTTCACAATTCCAACTATCCATCCCAATTTAACATTTTCCTTTATACTTTATATTGGGTTTTTATGCAGGAATTATTTATTAAACAATTAAAACCAATAAACCTCTATTTATCTTTTCTGTCTATGATATGACTTCCAATTAATATAAATGATTCACCAATGTTTTTTAATGTGTTTTTCTGTTTTGTTTTATTTTACTTTGGCCATTCAATCTTTAATTTTCCTCTGGAATTAATTTTCATTTTTAGGTATGTATTTATCCAGCTTCTTACTTCAGATAGTATTTATTGCATTCTTCCCAAACCCTCAAGATATAAAAGAGATAACTGCCTTCCGCCTCAGTGAGGAAAGCTGGATAGTTAGATATTCTGCTCTGTTTTCCACTCTAGGTACTCGGCCATCTGCTCATTTTCAAGGTTGCTGAAGCCTTGGTACAAGCCCAAAGTGCCTCATCCGAAGAACAAAACTCTTGAAGTCCACAAATGTATTCTCTTTCTTCCTCTCCAGGACCACTTAAGGGAGAGTGGATAAGCTAAGAATACAAAACTCAGGGTAGCAGAAAAAATGGAAAAGTTTAAGCTCCCACACCAACTCACTCTTAGCACTTCAGTTTATAACATCAGAGTAAAAGAAAACTCTGTTCAACTAGCGTTGTTGGCTCCCAAGCTAATAATAACCTTCTCGGTTTAGTGTCACATGTAAACAGATTGCAATCTCTACAAGTGAAGCGCTTTCAGGAAAAAATAATCAGCACATTAGCATAACCTGAGAATAACTGCTGAATACTGGGTTCTTTGAGCCTTTGACTTGTGAAATATGAATGCTTCAAGATAGATGAAATTGTAAAATTATCACAACCGCCACTGCCACCACTACTACTACTACTACACATACACACACACACACAGACACACACACACACACACACACACACACACACACACACAGTTATTTCACACATTTCTCAGGAATGTCACAAACATACAGTCAGGTAGGCATTTTTCTCCCAGCTTTCAGATATATAAACTGAGGCTCATCACAAACGCAAAAATACGAAACCTCTGATCTCTACTTGGCAAACAGTGAAATAGCGGGAAACGTTAAAGAACGCTCTTCTGAGAGTCTGCTAGCACACTCTCTAGCTCCTATTCTGCCTCTGTCCAGGTCTGTCACCTAGGGCAATTTATTTAACTTCTCTGAACTTCTGTTTACTCATCTGCAAAGCCCAGGGAATGAACAAGATGTTCTTAAAGCCCTCCAGCACTCACATTAGATGAGTTAATTTTCCACTGTTCACATTCATAATCCCTGTACTACTAAAAGACAAAATTCAGGACTCTGAAAGACCTCGAAGTCAAACTGGCTTTGAATTGCAAAGTCAGCAAGGCCGGCGATCTCAAGCTCGTGTATATTTGGTTACTAAAATGTGTAAGACGGACAGCACTTACGGCTTCTCAAGAGAATTTGAAGTTGCATTAGCAACGTTATTGAAGGAAAATACTACCCCTCTCCCTCTTGTATTTGTGACCCGAGTGGATGCACCAATTTGCCTCCAAATGCACAGGGAATAATTCACCAAAGACAGTCTGAGGCCCAGTCCATTTGGGGGGCTTTCAAAGAAATAGCAGCTAGGAATAAGATTTAAAGGAGATATAATTGCAAAATGAGCATCAGAAACCAGGATCTCTTCTCCCAAAGCCTGTTACTGCGCTGTCAGAGTAAATTATTGACAAAACCATCTGGCCTTTTCAAGAGAATAGTCTCCTCCTGGTTCTGGGCAGGTGATACGTTTTAATCTGTCAATGGAGAAAGAAACAGATTTTTTAGTCCCAAACCACTGATAATTGCTCAAGACTTGTGTTTGCCTTATGTGAACTGCGCTTATCTTTCCTCTCCCAAAGAGTAGAAGAACATCAGTGTTTAGATTAAGAGGGATAAAAAGGAAAAGGAAACGAAGTGATTGTGAGCACTGTGGTCTTCATTGTGGCTTGATGTGGATAAAGAAATATGTCCCTGTTCTCAGGAGTCAGAGTGCTCACGTGCTTCCACGGCAGTCTCCCACCCTGTCCCCAGAGTGTGTGAGCAGGACCGGGTCTGAGCCTGCCGAGGAAAGAGAAGCTGTTGCAGCAGCAGATCTTCCTGGCGAGACACAGGGTCCGAGTGCAGAGCACTGTCTCTTGAGGTCCTTCTGCTCAGTGTACTTAGTTCCACTGAACTAACTCTACCCAGGAGCAAGACTGCCGGATCTGCGCCCCTGATAAAGCCTGGCTTGCAGCACTCTACTCCCCATTTAGGAACCCGAGTTGGAGAGAATCACGCTGGCGTGGCCACGCAGTCTGTTCATTTCTACCACTCACCACTTTGAAAGCCTCGCGGTGAGGAAATGCGCCCCCGGGGGACAGCTTCTCCTGCAGCACTAGACCTTGCGTTCGGAGAGCAGCACTTCCTGGACTTTCAGAGACCTTTCCTGAAAACTGCTGTCTCCTCAAAAATCTCACAGACGCTACTGATCTAGGCTTCCTCTTTGAATTTAGACTATGTTTCATTGTGGTTTACAACTCTTCTGGAGTTGTGATGGGGTTGTATACCAGCTACTGTTTCTTTATAAAATTTTCATCTATTTTTGATTCTGCGGACTTATTTTTGGAGTTTCAAAGTGGTGAGTTAGATGAAGATATGTTCTCTTCCATCTCTCCCCAGCATCTTTAGGAAAACATCCCTGTTGGGCGGGGGGCGGTGTTTAGACCTATGAAGTTACTCTGCTTGACACTGCAATAGTCGTCAGTGTAAGATGCTAATATTAGAGTATTTGCCTTGTAAAATATGCACAGTTCAAGAGTGATGTGATTGCAAAATGACTGTAACTATCACCACCCCTGCACAAACACACTTAGCCACCTTACATGCTTCTCAAGGGCATCACGAACGTTCTGCAAGGGTAGGTGTTTTTATGCCAATTTTCCGATATGTACACGTAGGTTCTGTCTCAAATGAGAAAATAAGAAACTGCAGATTAGCTTAGAGCTACCACAGGATACTGAGAGATAGATGGGGACTCTACTATCCTTTCAATATTTCTAAAAATCTAAAACTCCTTAGGCATGAGGGTAACGCAAGCATTTACTTTTTTTTTTTTTTTTTTGAGAGGAGTGTCTCGCTATGTTGCCCAAGCTGACCTCAAACTTGCTATCGTATTCCTGGCAGCTGGGATTACAGACTTGAGCTGCCACGCTTGCTTACGGCAGTCCCTTTGTAAATGTCGGTGTTCCCTTAGCAGAGTTAATCAGGGAAAGAAACTACTGTGTGGATCTAAATGGTTACTATGTTTTAAGTCAGCAGAAAAAAATAAGAAGAATCCGGACATGCAGGCAGGCAAGCTGGAGCATCTCCAAAGGGGAAGGTCTTCGAACAGTCACAGACAGTAACAGTCAGGAGATCCCCCAAGTCAGCAAAGATCCCTGGCCAGTTAGAGGCATCAAGAAAAAGAAAGGGCAATAAAATGTCAATAATATAAAAAGATTAGTAAATATGTCTGAAGCGTTTCTGTAACATTTTACTCTCTGCCACCACTACCTCTAGTAAGTAAATCCAAAGATGTTCTATCAGTGAGCCTAAGGAGGAAAGCATAATGTCATCCTCTGACTCTGGGTTCTTCCTCTGTTCCTCATCTGACAAAACAGAACCACAATCCATCCAAGTAATAAGAAAAGGACATTTGGGATCATGTACAACAGTTCCTTTTCTATATTACTCATATCCATGCTGGTCACCTAATCTATCTATTTATTACGGATTGAATTCTCAAAACCATCCATTTCTCTCACCACCAATAACAATGGAACACCACCAACACAAGCAACCTACACAAAACACCCATTATCTCTCACTTGAATTAATGCAATAAATTCTTAATTATAATGTACATCAGAACGGTTTCCTGCTGATCTTTTCTCCACAATTCAGCAATACTGCTCTTTTCCAAACACTAAAGTATTTCTGACCTATTCTTGTTTAAACTCTTCAATGGCTTCTCCCAGTCTTTTTGGCTAAAGACTAAAGACCTTCAGATGGACAAGGTGCTGCAAGGTCCATTTCAGCCTCTTGCTTTAGGTTTTTCTCACTATCCAATCCCTCCAATCATGGCGATCTTTAAGATCTTCAAACTTGTGAGGCTCCTCTCCATCTTGCTTCCTTTATTCATGATCTTCCTTGTGGGAATGTTCTCCTCTACCCTTGTGTATCTAGTTAACACCTCTCTTTGATCAGTTAATTGATATTAATCAGCTTAATCAGTTTCTTCATTACACAGTGTCAGTTTCACAGAATATCTTTCCCAATGTGTAGCACTTCGAAGGCCAAATGTGTTGGTTATATTATCTTACACCTGTGACCCTTTGTTTCATAGCAACATACTGACCTTAGGTTATAAAAATACACTCATTTTATAATTATTTGAATTGTGTTCACGTCTCTCACCAGTATACATTCTATATGAGAGAGGCTTGTTTATTTTTCTGACACTCAGTCAAAATTTCTCAATGAATCAGTGAGGCATAGAAACCCTTTTCTCATGAAGTCACTTCAGGTACAACCTCCCAACATAAATCAGTCACCAGGTTTCATGTGCTACCAATCCCAAGACATCTTTTCCTCAACAAATGAAAGAAGAATTTACCTAAGTGTCTTCTTTCTCAAATTCTCCCAGGGCTTCCTCACCAATTCTGGAAGTTAGATTTATGCCTGAAATTGTGGAAACCTTACTAATTATGATTTAAACAAATAAGTCTTTTATTTTTGTATAATCAGAGGCTATCACAGACAGTTTTTGGTCTTAGTTAGCTGACTGATTACAGTATCAAAAATCCAGGCTCTTTATTCTGTCCTGGGAAACCTTAACATGTAGTCTTTTCTCCTCATGCTTAACATCTCAAGGTTAATCCATGTGTGTGACTATTGTCTATAAATTTTGAGCAGAAATATGGAAATCAACAAATAGCATCCGCACATCTACTTTTCAATCAAGGAAGCAAAGATTTTCCCAGAAGCCCTTCACAGATATTTCCATTCCATTAGCAATAGTTTAGAAGCAGGGACACCCCTTGCTACAAAGAAATTTGGCAAAATAAGACCTCATAACTGGAGGAAGACAAAAGAGAGGGAAAATTGAAAGGACTTTCCCTTAGGCACTCTGGAATATCTGTCGTGTTGACATAGATTGTTTTTCCCTTTTAGAGACTAACCAATAAATGAGGAGAGATATAATACAGTTAGACTTGAGG